>CM077097.1:109595273-109898607 GCA_039513925.1 Platanthera zijinensis | reverse complement strand
ATCATAAATATTTGCTTCGATCCGTCTCTGATTAATAGGATCCATTCCCTAAGCTAAGCTTTTTGTAAGCCTCACACACCTCACAACATGAATTCTCACCATCACCTGCTCGCTTTCATGACCTGCCCTTGTCAAAGAAAATCCACATGCATTTATAGAATTTTTTGCTAATATTGATTTTTCGTCGGACCGACTCATGTAATACATGCAAATGAGGAACACATAAATCAACGACTCATGCAGATAATGCAAATGAAAAACAAATGACTCAACAGACTCATGCAGACAATGCAAATGATGCGAATAAAAACACGACAAACACGATACACTCGCTAGGGGAAATCTAATAATGACCGGAATGTCTTTAAAATGTGGTGGCTTATCAGGAGGCTCTCTCGGTGGAGTGTAGAAAAACTCATCCCGTGTGTGTCGAGTGTTCAGTGACTATGCGAGACATCTACACTCAAATAAGCTCGTAAAGAGTCAAATGTCTCTCTCGAAATGTAACATCAGGGGCTCACCTGGAGGTACGTCTGAGAAGCCTTCGCGAATGCGACGACTACCTGAGTGAAAATCCATGTACACCTACTCGAAGACGTGACTCTATAGTGTGGTGAGTGTCCCTGAAAGTAAAAAAAACTCGTCTAGTGGGTCAGCAAGCGGCGTGTCCCAAAACTCATCATGAGTGTGATGTGTCATAAGGCAGGTCTTCAAAATATGCGTATGCTCAAGTGTACTCAAGGAAGGTCCTATATACGCCATGCTCCACTCAAGGCCCCTTCTCTGGGGCAAGGCCAGAGATGATAAAGAAAGAGACGCCAATAACTCGAAACCTGTAAACGAGCGGCCCACCTGAATCGCTGTAACATTCGTACTTTTTTTGACACGAAGGTATAACTAAGTATGTGCAGGGCCTGATCGTGAGCGGGATTGATTGAGTATTTAACTTGTCGAAGTATTTCGAGTGAGTATTTTATTTGCGCGATTTTACATGTATGAATTGTAGCTACAATAATACTCTAATTCAGCACACTCTAGCATGAGGATGTAACTCAAATTATAGGTCTTGAGTGTAGTGGCGTGACTTTGGTAATGAAATTAGAATTGAGAAATTCCTTCTAAATTTAGTGTTGGGGCACAATTTTATCTAAACAGCGGTTTCTGTAACTGCTGCCTCGTGCCGTTTCACTTCTAAAGCTCACCCCTCCCGTATATGTTTAGCGTCGTTCTCTCCCAGCAGTTATCACTCGGATTCGCCGCCTATCCCTCGCAGACGAAGCCCTATCTAAGGCGACAATCATTTCTTTCCCTCTGCCTGCGGCATCGAAGCAGGCGGAAGCCCCGACAGTCTCGATTGTCGTTGATTTCCGACCAGCCTTCGTCTCCGGTGCTAGTAAGACTTGGCGAGTCTGTCGCGACCAGCCTTCGTCTCCCGGTGCTAGTAAGACTTGACGAGCCTGTCGCGACCACCCTTCGTCTCCGGTGCTGCTCCAGTCGTCATCCTTGTGAGGTACATCGCTGGTTTCCTTCTTCTTTTCCGTCGGGCAGTTCGCAGAGGTGCTGTTCAGCCGCAGGAATCGTCACTAGATCAGGTTGCTCTCATTTGGGTTTTGTCACCGTTCCTAAGAGCCAGAAACCCTAATCAGAACTTTTGTTTCTTGCGTGGCTTTCAACTGAGAACAGAAGGCCCTTTAGTAGTTCCCTCTCCGACCTGTAAGGTATGAGACTCCCTCTTCCATGTTTCTCTGATCATCTTGTGTTAGTAAGACTTGGAAAATCAGCCTCTCCGCCCTTGCTTGGTTCAGGATTAGTGGAATTTGATTTCTGATTATTGGTACGTCAAATTCATCGGGTACCTCTATTGGGAATTGGGTTGCGAAGAGAAATCCATTTGAGTAGAATCCAGTAGAAATCAGATAAGCATGCCACCGGGTCAGGTGTACGAACGACGCACTAACGCGGTAAGAAACTCTAATTCTTTTTGGCTAGACCATACCAATATGACAAATCAGCCTCTCAGCCGCAGGAGTCTCGATTGTACTTCAGTGTAAAATATTATAGCTACGTCGTTAAATAAGTATAGCTTGGAAGATGGTAAATTAGTATTCATAATGTCACTAGTTGCATGATAATAATCTTTTCCAAATCCCTCAACGGTTAGGTTACGGGTTAGTGGCCGATACGAAATTTTTACACGTAAATGCACATAGATATGAATAGGTAATACTGATGGCATGAATACAACATTTAGCCAACCATGTCAATATGATGAACGGCCTTTAGTACACCGAAAAGATATGCCCCCACCAGAGCAGTACTAGTTCAAAGGTGATTAGTAAGCACATATGAGCCCTCCTTTCGTGCTTCATAGAGACGCACTATCTTTCTCATAAGGCGTAGAGTACCTTATGGATCTCAGAGTTTTGGAAGATTGTCTTCCCTGTTAGACCATTAGTAGATTCGAGTCTGTGTCCGCGTGACACTAGAACACCTGAGTTCGTTAGTTAGACTCAGATCGTTAGTCTGCAGTTGCGCGTTAGGAACTACTCTGCTTAGAGCTTGGAATAGAACTGCAAACATGACCCATTTAGAACTCAAGAATAGACCGTACGTTAGAAAATACTTAGACAACCAATGTCGGAACTTGAGTAAACATACGAGGGTACGTAAACATAGAACAGAACATTTATGTTACTAATAATATTTTTACAGAGCATGCATAGCATACTAGCACGAGTTTTTCTGTAGTATAAAACTGATTTTAAAAGCATGCACATTTTTAAATAATTTTAGTGTCATTAGGAGGAATGAACTTTCTTACTCTCCCGTTGGGCTGACCCATTTTTTAGGCATGTTTTTACAGGGGACCCAGATGAGAGGTTGCGCTTAGGATGAATGTTTTTTCTCGAGGAGTCCATCCTGTAGTTGGTTCATTTCATTTATTTCCTTTCGGTACCTTGTTATTTAATTCATGAACTTGATGTAATATTAATGTTTAAGATTTCCTTGTACCAGACTTACTGTACTATTTCAGTTATGCAGTTATTTGTTTCCTATTCATTCTTTTAGTGGCTCTGTGAAGTCACCAGGATGAGGTACACTTTTAACAATAGATTCTTATGCAACTTCCGCTGTAAGCTTTCAATTCAGTTCTTCAATTATGCCTGCAATGTACTATTTTAATATCGTTTCTTGGTTTCTTCTTATCGCTGACCCGACCGACGGCTGATTTGTTGTAACTAACTCGGTTGTGGTGTTACAATCGCATCCTCATCAGTATGTGGCGTCTCATCAAGAGGCTTAGCAGAGGGTTGTCATAGAACTCGTCACTAGGGTCATGATCTCCCATATTAGTACTATCGTGAGGGGTAGTTTCCCCTTGAATGTGTGTGAGATAGCCTCTACGCGATCAACACCAGAATCTAGGCTCTCGATAATGACTTGACTCAGAACAATGAGAAGGGGAGAGGGACATAGACCTATGATCAAGAATGAGTCTATGGGTGCGGTGTCAAGAAATGAGTCTATGATAGGGGTGCTAACTAACCCGAGAAGCGGGCCGCGGTCGGGGGCGTAACACCAACTCAATACGTATGTCAGATCGAAGTCCAAACCAAATGCGGGAAGTTGTCATTGCTGCTTCTCTAGGATATCACTTCTCACAACTAACTCATCAAAATGATCTCTGTAATCAGTGATAGACATAGGTCCTTGCTGAAGGAAAATAATTGCTCGAGCAAGTGACTCCGTTACGGTGGAGGCAAATACCTCTGACACAAGAGGCGCTTCATATCCCCCAATTAGTGATCTGATGAAGTCGATCACGCTCGCGATCGAGAATTATCATCGTAGTAACGTGAGGATCTCTTTGACGGGGCTCTAGGGGAGCGTGTGTTAGTGGGCTCGAAACCTCCAAATAGAGGGGTGAAATATTCGTGAAACATAGATATGATAAAAACCTATACACTCTAAAGCTGCGTATCAAGAGTGTGCTCTCACCTGGCTTTGATACCAATTTACGCAGGACGAATCTATAGGTGGTCGGTAAACTTACCTAAACCCTACCCTGCTAGCAAATCCCCGACGGTTAAAGAACAATTAGATAATGAATAACAAATCCCCATAACAAATAGTTCACAACAATACAAAATAATTTATTAGGGCAAAACAATGATAGGTTTTTCCTCCACGTGGAGGGCCAAAGCGAGAGCGCGTGGCGAATGAATCCTGCAAATCACAATAATTATACAAACAAACAACCACAATACATGAGGCCCCAAACAAGTATAATATCTAAACTAATAATAATAATGTTGAGAATAATTAACCAATACACAAAAATCTCACCAAATAGTGGGTTGACCAAGCACTGAAGAATCCAAAGCCGGAGATGCGTATACAATGATCCGAGGTGGAGCCGGAGGCGTAGAAAATAATGTAGGTGGATGTCCTCGGCGGCGGAAGGTGGAATCAGACCGGAAATGGATAGATCTGACCACGTATGTATAGATCCAGGCGAGGAAGGGTAGATCCGATAATTTGAGATTGGATCCGGGCTGAAATTTCCAGATTTGGGCTGATCCGGAAAAGGAAGGGCTATCAGAGGTGGTTCCACGAGAGGGGTGGGTGTGGGGAGAAGGAACATGCGGCTGGAATTTGGGCCGGCTACTGAAATAAAGGGGGAGGCTGGCGATGCAGTGAGGGGTTTTGGAGGGGCAGCCGACGACGGTTTTGCTGGAGGGGCTGGCGGTGGCAGAGGGGATAGGGGGTGGCCAGGAGGCTTGCTGGAACGGCTTGGGGAAGCGGCATAGCAGCAGGGAGGCTTAAACCATCGGTATTAACTTCACGGAACAGGAGCTTTGCAATGGTTATAAGTTTGAACAGGGATATCAACCTTATTACAGGTGGCAAAAACAGTGCCGCTGCTAGGAAGAGTGAAAACTGCTGGAATCACCAATAGGGGCTGCGGGAGGGAGATTTGGAGGTGGGGGAAGCTGACTAAGGGTTAGGGTTACCGTTGGGGAGCGGGAGAGGGCTTAGGAGTCGTCACCTAGGGTTCCACGGAGTCAACACCATAGAGGGATCACCGGATTTCGGGATTTCTTCTTCTCTAATATATGCAATCCTCTAGTCATCCCCTACATGATCTATTTATAATAAAAGGAGGCTAGGACATCCCACCATCGGGGGCTATGATTGGTCGGAGGTGGAGCCACCCAAATACATCAAAATAAATGCAAACATAATAAACTAATAGAAATCCGGACGCATTTGTGGAGTCCGATCATTGATCCGGGCACGCCATATATGTTAAGTTGTCAATCTGCCCCGAACGGGTCCGAAACTCGTCCTCCACTGCAGACCCACGTCTCCGCTCCACATTAGTTAGGGTGTAAGGATCATAATTGCTGTGTTTATTTTTCTTGTAGTAATAAATGTTTTGCCTTCATCAATAGAAGCTTAATTCATCTTGTTGTGATGCAACCTTCAGCAATGAGTTGGCACCCTTCAACTCCTCATAGTCACCTTCTGCATTATTAGTGTGCTTTGTTAGGCTGATGGCGGAATGCTCCAACTGTAACTTTTTATGGCTTTTGCTTTGCCGTTCTTCTCTGGTTGCCCCTCGGCCGCCCTACTGCGCTCATTAGCAATGCTAGAGTTGTTATTGATCTCTGTGGACATCTCACTCCTCTTTCTCTGCTACGTCCACTAACTTTACCAAACCCATGTTTGACACCATCATGAGCATGAATCTCTAGCCCAACTTGCATAAGACACTTGAATATTTTTCATTGCAGATCCGCGCTAATCAAATAAACCTTCAACTCTTTTGATTGTAACCCACATTAAGGCAAGGACAAAATCTCTCACACAAGAGAACACCATAAATTTTTACTATAAGTCTCAGGATAGTTACAAAGGAACCTTGACTAAGATATACACTAATCAAGACAAATTCAAACAACTCAAGATGCACTCAAGCACCTTAAACAGCAACCAACCCAAATTTTACACAACTTGGAGAACTCTCCTGAATATCGCCCCCAAAACTTGAATGATGAATATGACGAGACACCTTCCCCTTTTATAGGCCCCATGCACTTTCCCTCAAAAAAACCAGGAAGAATCCAGGCTCGCCTCTAGGCAACCATGAAGCTAGATTCTTTTACACATCTTACACTCACTTTGAGTACGCCACACCTTCTTAGAATCTTCTAATCCCCAGAGCATCCTAGAGTATTCTAGAACAAACAAGAGGCTTTGTAATGGTCTCTCGATTGCGAGTGTGTGGTCTTGAGAGGGAGAATTCTCGGATAGGATTGCCCCGACACTTCCTTGATTTAGCCTTCCCAATGACAGAAGATACAACGAGAGCCGAGCTCGGTCGAGAGATAAGAGAGAGGGGAGCCTTGCTTAACCCTAGCCCTAGCTTTGAAGATGAGGAGGGGAAGAGAAGATTAAGGTGAGAGAATTAATGTTTCATTCATCATGCATATAAGGCCCCCTCACTCACATAGAGTGAGAGGTGAAAGTTTCAAAATATTTTGACCATTCCCTCACCCAGGCTACATGATTGTATGAGTACAGTCAGGCTCCCTAAAAGATAAAAATGTGAAAAATGAAGATACATTTCTTACGGGGAAAATGCTTGTCATTTACCCCTTCCTAGGCCCAAACTTCACCTCCCCGTGCGGATCAAACTTGTCCTTAAGTTTGGGGTACGAGGTTCTCTCCGTCCTAACATGCTTATCATTGTTGTCTGAGGGATCATCAACTTCTAGCCAAAAGAGACGCTTGCACCTATGTCCGACACTCCGACTGTATAATGGTCATCGTAGTTGAAACTAGGCCCTTGTGCGCGTCTTTTCACTATCTCTGCTTGTGACAAGTGTTTGATGGCCTCGGGCAGCTGGATTCCTTGCCCTTGGATGTGGTTGAAAAGGTATTAAGATGAGAAAGAGTGCCCTTCCTCTGACTGCACCCGTTCCGCTGACCGCCCTCATTCTCGCTGTGGTCGCCATGATACTGGTTGTCACTGAGAAGTTGTTTCTCACATATACTGGCTAGGATCATGGCTATGTTGAGGTTCCACGAAGCTTGGAATTTGATATCGAGAGGCAGTCGGTCATGTTGACTGGTAGTGAAGATAAACACTCGATGTTATGGAAGTACAAAAGGGACACAAATTAGTAACATATGAAAACTCTCCATGTGATCCTCGACATGTCCCGATTGCTTGAGAGAGACGAGGCTGCCCAACAGATTACTGCAGAGCGGCGGGACAAAGTTTAAATTGTAGGAATATTAGAATGTCACCCAATTTAAATTGTGGTGGTGGTGGGGTCTCCCACACCATTTGGATATAGCACAACTGTGCTGAGCCCATGGGGTTGAAGAAAGTCAATCCTATCCAATCATCCAACAACGTGAGTCAGTTGGCGAATAAGTGATCGCATTGGGTAAGTCAGACCAAGAGGTCGCTCTTGGCATCAAATAGTGGAAAGTACAACTTCACGTAGCGTGGAATGCTGCCGCCTGCAGACCGATGTCCTCGAGAATTAGAGTGTTTGGCATCTGGCGAACTGCCCTGAGTGGAACTTGTCGCTGGGTAGTATCTAGATTTAGGTGACATATGCATGCTATCGAGGAGGGCGGTCAAGGCGGCGATTGTTGATTGTTGATGAGCTTGGATGACCATCATCTTTTGTATTGCTTCCGTAATCTGAGCGAGGGTTATATTGCCTTTATCTATAGTAGATAACGACATGTGGGAATTGTTCAGAGGTGGCAACATAAAAAATTGAGGGTTAAAAATCCCGGTTCGGAGTGTTGGGTACTTGGGTGTACACAACAAAATCGAGGGAGAGGGGTAGGTTTACTATGAGGCCCTTCGAAGGTATGTGTATGTTGGTTGACCAGTTGGGGAGGAGGAGGAACTTGCACTACGGAGGAGGACTGGGGATGCATAGCGCAATGTGACCAACGAGTAAAATCGTAGGAGGAATGATGAATGTGCTCGAGGTTGTCGGCAGGATCGGGCTTGTCATGGGGAGTTTGTCGTTGGAGAGCTCATCGATCGTTGCCGGATGTCGGTCAAGCATGTTGCTGGCGAGCGAGACTGTTATGATCGGAAATGAAGGCATGGGTGCGGACTCGGCTACAAGAGTGGAAGCCGGAGCAACAATGGAAAGCTGATGCAACAGTGGGAAGCTGGAGCGAGAATAGAACGAGGAGTTGGAGAGGGAGCATCTGCTAAAGGGAGGTCGTCGGTTGGCTTGTCACGCCGGAAGCATGTCGTAAATTAAGTGGCTGCAATCGAGTCGTCTAGCTTTGGTACCAAGATGTTACAGTCTTCCGATTGCGAGGGGTTGTGTGGTCTTGAAAGGGAGAAATATCATCGAGGACCGTCTCGATCCTTCCTTACCCCCCCCCCCCAAAAAAAAAACAAATGGCAGACGATATAACAGGAATTGAGCTCGACTGAGAGAGGAGAGATGGGAGCCTTGCTCAACCATAGCCCTAGCTTGAGAAGGTGAAGAGAAAATTATGGTGAGAGAATTAAGGTTTCATTCATCATGCCATTTAAGGCCCTCTCACTCACATATTTAGTGAGAGCAGAAGGTTTCAAACTATTTTGATTATGCCCTTCACCAGGGTTACATGATGTGTGAGTAAAGTAATGGGCACAAAAAGATAACAATTGTGAAAAACAAAGATACATTGCTGACAAGAAGATGCACGTTGTCCATGGTCATGCGTTGTCACCTCCTTTATCGCCCCATTACAAACTTTTACACCCTTTTGCAGAATTCTAGATGCATTTTGAATTCTCAAGGTTCCACGGAAGTGTAATACCCACTAGACATCTGCAGTTTTCTAGAAGCTTCTTTACCAAAGGACTATATTTGAAGCTTCTATACTAAAGTACTTAGGCAACGTAAGTCATCTGTGGATGGAACTAGTCACAGTGGGTATGTGAACCCCATAACCATGGCTTGCTGCTCAAATAGCTCCATCGATCATTCATGGCCAATCATAATTCCTAAAGATGATCTCATTCTTGCTGGCCACTTTAGGAAGGGAGACCCCACACCCTACAACCCTATCTATAGGAATAAGATCCCTGAATAATTATTACAAGATATAGATACTAATATTCTCTAAAACATGGTTTCTGCATGATCAAACAAAACTATAAATAAATTGCAAATGCATCATGTTGTGAAACCAGATTAGCTTAAATTTCTTCTTGTATATCTCTACCAAGTCTGGTTTTAGAATTCAAAATTAATGTTAGTTCTAATCAGTATTGTTTGAAAAGCCCATGTAAAGGGCCCATTATTAGGCCCATTTTATTGTATTTCCTTCTTCTCTTCTTAGTCCCACATCTTGTATAGGATTTCTTCTCTCCTTCTCCCTCCTATATATTTGTATTCTCTCATTTTATTTACATACACAAGCAATACATACAAGATTTGAGCTCTTTCAACATGGTATCAGAGGGAGGTTTCCGGCCTGTTTTTTAAACCGCCCAGTTCCTTTGTTAACCGGGCGGCCTGCCGTTCTGCCTAACTGCTCGGGTTGTTTGCGGTCTCTCGTTTCTATCCTCTTCCGCCCTCTCTCCCGTGGATCCACCTCCTCATTCTCTTCTACACTCTTTTATAGCCGTTTTTCTCCCTGACCCGTGGACCCCCCTCCCGTGCGGATAGGCTCTCTCTTCCCGCGGCTAGCACTACCCGCTGCGACCTGGTTTCTGTCCGCTGCGGTCTCTTCCCGATGCTCTCGCCGCGGCTTCTTCTCTTGTCGTGCGTGCTCCTTCCTTGCCGTGCGGTCTCTTTGTCGCACGGGTCCTACTCGCCCGGTCTACCCTCCTACCCCCGCTTCCCTCTTGCCGCTCGAGTTCTCCAACTCGCGGCTTCTTCGTCCCGCTTGAGTTCGCTTACTCACAGTTTCTTGTTCTTGCCGCTCGAGTCCTCTTACTCGCGGCTTCTTCTTCTTACCGCGCGAGCTCTCCTCCTCGCGGCTTCTTTTTCCTTCTCGCTTGAGTTCGCTTACTCGCGGATTCTTCTTGCCGCTCGTGTCTCTCTTGACCGCTAATGTGCTCACTGAGACCGTGCGGTCTGTCTTTTTCTCCCGCATTTTGGTCGCGGTTTCTCTCTCTCTTGGTGTTTCTCTTCCTTGCGGCCTCCCTCTCCTTGGTCACTGCTCTTGTCGCTGTGACTGCCTGCTGTGTATTCTGGTCCGGCACGGCCTTGTCGTGCTAGAGTTCCCAGCCTGCTTGCTGTGCGGTCTCTCGTCTCTTCTCGCAGCGGTCTCCCTGCTACTCGTAGTAGTCTCTTCCCTAGTCGCCGCGACTTCCCTCCTGCTACCCGTCGCGGCCTCTTTCCTAGTCGTTGTCTCTTCCCTAGTCGCTGCGACTTGCCTCCTGCTCCTCGCAACGGTCTCTTTCCTAGCCGCTGCGACTTGCCTCCTGCTTCTATGGGTTCTTCCGTTGACTCCATCGGCCAAGAGGCTACTCTGCCTGCAGTTCGCCCGGCTTATCTGGCTGACATCCGCGATGAGCTGCGGATCACCACCATTTCCCTCTCTGGGAAGAAGAATTTTATCCCTTTAGTACATTCTGTTCGACGGGTTCTTCAGGCCAAGGGCCTTTTACCTCACCTCACTCAGGTTCCTCCTTCTCCTCTGACCGACGAATGGCTCAGAAATGATGGCCGTGTTCAGACATGGCTCCTCAATTCCCTAGATGACGAACCCTATCAGATGGCCATGTATCACAAAACGGCCAAGGATATGTGGGATATCATGTTAATATAGTTGCTAATTCAATATATATTTAAAAGATGATGTTTGATTGAGGTAAGTCTTTTTAAAAAGCTTATTTAAGTTTAAACTAGTAACCTTTTCTAGTTTTCATAGAACTAGTGAAGTTTACATTTGGCTATTGGTAGGTACAATGAGTAAATGACCTTTTCTATTTTTATTTGTCCTTGTGAAGTGTATGTTTTTCCTCTTGCCTAAAGGGAAATAATTTGAAGTAAAGATCATGATTGAAAATCATCGTGATGGGGTTCACATTTCACAGGCGGGGCGATCCTTATAGAAATCCACTTGAGTCTACTTACACGGAAGGCGGAGTTAGGATCAGATGGACGATTCGAGCCGTTAGTCGCGTTTAAAATGACAATTACATATTTTTATGTATTTAATGTATTTTTTAATTTTATTTCATGTATATTTAGTTGTTTTATGTTTCGGACGATTGTGACCGTCCGTAGTGGGTTCTATGTCTATAAATAGAAATATAGGGAATGATTTTCAGACATTGCAAAATTTAGAGAGTAATTTAAGGTTCCTGTAATGTTTAAGCACAAGAGTCACGGCCAAGATATTTACTTGATGGCTATCCTGTCATATTTCAGTAGTACAATTCAAATTTTATAAAATCTTTAGTGGATCCTTGATGATCGGTGGAATTTTTGGACATACATACTGTTAGAAAAGCCCATGTAAAGGGGCCCATTAGTAGCCTATTTATTTCTCTCTCTCCTTTAGTCCCACATCATGTATAGGATTTATTCTTCTCTCTTCTCTCCTATATATTTGTATTCTCTCCTTGCATTTATATACGGAATATAGATCTACAAGCTTTGGGCTAATTTCTACATGGTATCAGAGCCAGGTTTTGGCATTCCTGCGGACTCCCATCTCTTATCCGCGCGCCCAGCCCCTTCCGAAGAACTGTGGTCTCCGCGGTCTTCCTGTTGAGTCCGTGCGAGCTCCCTTCTCGCTTGCCTCTTGCGGACTGACGTTTGTCTATCCGCTCCTTCCCCTCTCTTCTCTTTTCCTTTCCCGTGGATCCACCCCCTCCCCTTTTATAGCCCTCTCTCTCTGCCCTGTGGGGTCCACCGCCTCCTGCAGTCCGCCGCGTGCTCCCCTGTATCCGCAGCGAGCTCGGCGAGTGTTTTTCTACCCGCTGCGACCTCGACGAGCTCCCTTCCCCTGTATCCGCAGCGAGCTCGGCGAGTGTTCTTCTGCCCGCTGCGACCCCGGCGAGCTCCCTTCCCCTGTATCCGCAGCGAGCTCGGCGAGTGTTCTTCTGCCCGCTGCGACCTCGACGATCTCTCTTCCCCTGCATCCGCAGCGAGCTCGACGAGCGCTCCTGTCCGCTGCGAGCTCGGCGAGCACTCTTCTACCCGCTGCTGTTTTTCTCCCTCTAGGCGGGCTCCTCTCTCTGCCTTCTGCTCGCGATCTGCTCCAGGTCACCGCATCCCTGCCGAGCTCCCCGTTTATCTTTGTCGCTTGCAAACTGCCTACTCGCAGCGACCTCCCTGCCTAATCGCCGCGATCTGCCTAGTCTCCGCGACCTCCCTGCCTCGTCGCCGCGATCTGCCGCTCTCTCCTTATCTCTTAGTCGCTTGCGAGCTGCCTAGTCGCCGCGACCTCACTGCTTAATCGCCGCGACCTCCATTCCCAGTCGCCGCGACCTCCCTGCCTACTCGCTGCGACCTGCCGAGTTCGCCGTTCTCGCTCTTCTCCCTTCTCCTAACCGCCATGTCTTCTACCGACTCCACTACTGCTAGCCCTCCTGCAGACCGCCCGACTCCTGCTCCTGAACTTCGCGACGAGCTACGAATTACTACTCTTTCCCTCTCTGGGAAGAAAAACTTCATCCCATGGGTGCACTCCGTTCGTCGGGTCCTGCAAGCTAAGGGCCTTGTGGGTCACCTTACCCAAGCTCCTCCTTCTCCAACTACTGATGACTGGATAAGAAATGATGGTCGAGTTCAGACCTGGATCCTTAACTCCCTCGAGGGTGAGCCCTACCAGATGGTCATGTATCATGAGACCGCTAAAGCAATGTGGGAAGAGCTCCACTTCCTGTACTCAGGCAAAGACAGTCTTCAGCACCTCTTCGACATCATCACCGATCTACAGGCTGTGGATCTTGGCAAGGCCATGGACATGACTTCCTTTGTGGCTCGTGCTAAAACTCTCACGGAGGCCTGGATTCAGCACCAACCATCCACTACTGATCTTGCGGCTCAGCGTGCCCAGAAGGAGGCTGTTTGCATTGCGATGATTTTGGCTCGAGTCCCGCCACACCTTCATAGTATACAGGCACAGGTTTTGGCATCCCCTGTTACTCCCTCCTTTTCGGATGTCTGCTCTATGCTTGTTCGCGTCCCACCTCCCCTGGAGCCCACCGCACCTCCATCTCCGGTCCTTCTCCAGCAGACCCTTCCTCCCCTACTTCCCCCACCATCTTCTACTCGGGGTGGTCGTACGGGCTCTCGAGGAAGGGGCCGTGGCGGTCGAGGTCGCCCTCAGTGCTCCTATTGCGGCAGGGATGGACACACTGAAGCCGTCTGTCATAAGAAACATGGCTACCCGCCTCGTCCGCCTACTGCTTCCATTGCTGATACTTCTTCACCCAGCGTTACGGACCTTGAAGCTGTTCGCCTTCAACTGCAGCAACTCCAGGGGCTCCTCAACCCTCCCTCTGCTTCGGTTGCCTCTACCTCCACTGCAGGTATTGCCTCCACCTCCACTACAGGTACTGCTTGTCTCTCCTCCAGTTCCCGTTGGATCCTGGACTCGGGAGCCACTCACCACATTACATCTCTACTGCCGCCAAGATTTTCCGATGCTCCTCATCCAACATCTATTACTGTGGCGAATGGTGCGATTGTCCCGGTCTCTGGGTGTGCTGATCTCTTGATACACCCCTCCATCTCTCTTCGCTCTGCTCTTTATGTGCCGACATCCCCTTTTAATTTACTTTTCGTTGGCCGTCTTACTCATGATCTGAACTGCTATATTACCTTCACCTCTACTGGTTTTTTGATACAGGATCAACAGACGCAGACTACCATTGGTAGAGGACGATTGCAGAATGGGCTCTATCTCCTTGATGCTTCTCATACCGCACTCTCTTCCGTGTCCTCCAGTGATTGGCATTGCCGTCTTGGGCATGCTCCTCTTCCTATCCTCCAGAAGACCCTCCCTGATGTATCTCTTCAGTCATTTCAATGTAACTCTTGTATTCTTGGCAAACAGCCACGCTCTTCTTTTCCTGCAACTTGTACTCGGAGCTCTGCTCCTTTTGCTTTAATACATTCTGATATTTGGGGTCCGTACAAGGTTGCGAGCATCTTTGGTTATCGTTATTTTTTAACGTTTATTGACGACTACTCGCGTACAACATGACTGTATTTACTTCGTGATCGCTCCGAGCTTCCTCGTGTCTTTCGGGCTTTTGTGCTAGAAACCCAAACGCAATTTTCTACTACTATCAAGATCCTCCGCTCTGATAATGCCCGCGAGTACACTAGCCACGAGGTTGCCAATATTTGTGCGGACTTCGGGATCGTACATCAGACATCGTGTCCCTACACCCCTCAACAAAACGGGGTAGCCGAACGCAAGAACCGCCACCTTCTTGATGTAGCTCGCTCCCTCATGCTTCACATGAATGTTCCCAAAGTTTACTGGAACTTCGCTGTCTCTACTGCGTGCTATCTCATCAACCGCCTCCCTTCGTCGGTTCTCCAACATGCTACACCATTCAGCCTTCTCTTTCCCTCCGCTCCACCCTTCTCCCTACCACCCAAAGTTTTTGGATGTACCTGTTTCGTCCATCACCTTGGTCCCCCTATCGACAAACTAGATCCCCGCGCAGTAAAACACATCTTTGTCGGCTACTCCCGAACCCAGAAGGGCTATGTCTGTTACTCACCTACTACTCGGACGGTATCGGTGTCCGCTGATGTCACCTTCCGGGAGGATCAACCCTTTTTCCCTCCTCTGCAGCCTCCTCCACCAACCACCACTCCTCCAACTTCCCTTCCTCGACCTGTTATCCCGGTCCACACCACTCTTCCCCGTCCTACACCACAACCCCCACCTGCTCCTTCCCGGCCGCCCATCATTCGGGTCTACTCTCGTCGACCTCTTCTTCCCGTTGCCCCTCTGTAGTCGTCTTCGACCTTGGACTCTCCGCGGTCTGCTGCTCCGGTGCCCGCCTCTACAGCACATCCGCTGGCCAATTGTGTGTCCCTACATCGGCTCTCTCCACAGCTACAGGTGTTGGATACATCATTATCCTCGGTCTCTATTCCTAACTCCGTCCAGGAGGCTCTTCAACATCCCGGGTGGCGTGCTGCCATGGAAGAAGAAATGAGTGCGCTTTGGGCAAACCGGACTTGGTCCTTGGTGCCCCTTCCTCCCGGACAGAAACCAGTTGGATGCAAATGGGTGTTTGTCATCAAACATGCTCCTAATGGGACTATTGACCGTCTCAAAGCTCGCTTGGTCGCTCGGGGCTTCACTCAGCAACAGGGTCTCGATTATGACGAGACATTCTCCCCGGTCGCCAAACTCAACACGGTTCGCATTCTCATCTCCATAACAGTTCATCGACAATGACCCTTATTTCAACTAGACATCAAGAATGCCTTCTGAATGGCGACCTCCAAGAAACAGTGTACATGCATCAACCTCCCGTGTTTGAGACCACGAGGGAGTCTCGGGTATGTCATCTTCATAAATCGCTCTATGGTCTCAAACAATCACCTCGGGCATGGTTCGATAAGTTCAACAAGGTTCTCCGGGAGGTTGGTTTTACTCGAACTGCCGACTTCTCATTATTTACTCGTCACCGAGCAACGGGTACGGTTCTCCTATTGGTATACGTCGATGACATCATCATTACCGACGACGATTCAAATGGAATACTGGCGGTAAAGAAACATCTGAGCTCCGCCTTTCAAACTAAAGATCTGGGGCATCTTCGGTACTTTCTAGGTATGGAGGTTGCTAGACGATCAGATGGTTTGGTCCTCTCTCAGCGGAAGTACTGCCTAGATCTCCTTCATGATGCAGGCTACTCTGGCTGCAAACCTGTAAACACACCCATGGAGGTAAATCACAAACTATGTGCTCAGGCATCGGAGTCAGATACTCTTCTACAAAACCCAGAATATTACCGTCGCCTCGTTAGGAAACTAATCTATCTAACGGTTACAAGACCCGATATATCCTACGCTGTGGGAATCGTCAGCCGATATATGCACTCTCCTCGGAACTCTCATCTTCAAGCAGTGGAACGAATCCTCAGATATCTTAAGACAGCTCCTGGTCAAGGACTTGTGTACAGAACCTCATCTTCAAATCCAACATTGATGGCATACGCCGATGCTGATTATGCAGGATCTCTGGATGATCGGCGATCCACTAGCGGGTTCTGCACATATTTTGGAGGACATATGATTACCTGGCGAAGCAAGAAACAAATTGTTGTTGCTCGATACTCAGCAGAAGCAGAATATCGGGCAATGACCTCCGTTGTCTCGGAACTCACGTGGATTGAGAGTCTCCTTGCTGACCTTGGGGTCAGGCTCTCTTCACCTGCTCTCCTCTTATGTGACAGTCAAGCTGCCATACATATAGCCAAGAACCCAGTCTTTCACGAGAGAACAAAGCACATTGAGGTAGATTGTCACTTCATCCGAGAGAAAGTCCACATGAAGAAGATCGAGCTCAAGCATGTCCCTGGTACTGAACATGTTGCGGACGTCCTCACAAAGGCTCTACCTAGTACCCTCTTCTATCAGTGCTTATCCAAGCTTGGAGCATATGACTTGTACGCTCCAACTTGCGGGGGAGTGTTAGAAAAGCCCATGTAAAGGGGCCCATTAGTGGCCTATTTATTTCTCTCTCTCCTTTAGTCCCACATCATGTATAGCATTTATTCTTCTCTCTTCTCTCCTATATATTTGTATTCTCTCCTTGCATTTACATACGGAATATAGATCTACAAGCTTTGGGCTGATTTCTACACATACCAATGCTCTATTAAACATTTTAAGAATCCTAGATATGCCATATTCACTGGACTCTAGTTCTGCTAATTTTTCCTTGCTATCCTACTTTTTTAAGCTTACAAACAGTATATTATATTTGATCATTATATATTGGCGTCTTTTTTTTGTATAAGAAACTTCTAAATTAGTGACTTTGTTGACCTGTCTTTTATGAAGTATATTGCTTATTCTTGGGAAAACAATCAATTTATTTTGTGCTTGGTACCTTATTGAGATACACTTGCGTGGCAAAATGTTTTAAGCTACTGTCACAAAATGTCCTTTTTAAGTTGTTTTCATTGTTCAGTTGAAATAATCTTTATTCACTGTCTTTTCAGATTACTACCAAGAGAATTAATTTTGTAGTTCATAACCGTTGCTATGGAAGTTCAGTGGATCTAGTGGCCCCTAATAATGAAAAGGAGAAAAATCGGAGCTGGTTGATCTCCTCACTTCATCAAATGTATAGTAGAAGGTGGTTACTCTTTCATATCATTGTTTTTTTAACTAGTCATTAAGAAAATCTGAACCTATTTCTTGTAGATTCATAGCACATCACAATAGGAGCGAATTGAGTTGCTAAGGAGTAAGGGCACACTGAGAGTTTCTCTGAGCTTATCAGATTATCCAAATCAAACAAGCACCACAGATGTATAAGTTAAAATAAGTGCACACTAATGTATGCAATGGTGATTACGAGTATGATGCTGGAAGGTTGATTGTTGAAAGCTCAAGCACAATAGTATAAGTTCACTCAACTAAGCACACAATAGTGTCAGAATTCTCCAAGATAAACTTAAAAGGTCATCTTCATTGTCAAAGTCAACTCCACATAATTGTGATAAGGCTAATGATGATAATTTGTCATATCATTAGCCTCATTCTAATTATGTAGAGTTGACTTGATTAATTATCAATTTTCATTTGTTCTATTTTATCATCATTAGCCTTATCCCAATTATGTACAGTTGACTTTATTAATTATCAAATTTTATTTGTCCTATTTGAGCCCAAGGTATTATTCACAAATCATTTTGTACCATTTTTATCCATCATTGTAACCTTAGGTTTATTTTTTCCTTCTCCTTCCTAATCCTTTGACTCTAATTTTGTACACTAGTTTGATTTGTGCTTTTTCTACTCTAATTTTCTACATTTATTGATAATGACTTTAGTTTGTATCTTCTCTCTGATGAAGTAACACAATTTCAATATGTTTGGTTCTCTCATGAAAGATTAGATTTGAAGTTATGTTCATTTTTGACTGATTGTTGGAGTTGAGAGACATTGCTCCTTGAATGAAAAATACAAATTCTTCCAAGATAGAGTTGAGGCACATAAGTTCACATGTATCTAAGGCCATGCTCTTATATCCCACTTCTTGAATCGGGCTACATCCATCTAATTTTTTCTTTCCAGTTGTATCAAATTATTACTCATAAACATTGAACCACTTGCAGACTTATCAACAGAACCATCCAATCGACGTCGCAATATCTAGGAAGTTTTAGATGCCCTTGATCTTTATAATGGATAACTTTAGTGGATGACATCGGAACCATCAGAATAGAATATTCTTAAAAATGATGATGATACATCCCTAATCTGGCTTAAAGGACAAAGAAAGTAGGTTGGGCACAAAATATGATGGCAATGATAATGATGATGATGAAGGAAACAAGATGGCGGAGAGGGATGGGACATGGAGTGGAGACAGAGTTAAGCAATGAGGATTCACACCTTGATGTAAATCTAATGTATATCACGTTAAAGACAAGTAGTCAAAAGGGGACAAACTATGATACCATACGTGTGAAAACACACATTTCTCCTCCTCTACGGTCAAATTGCACTGATGAGTTAATTGGTTTAAATAATACATTTGTGTAGAGATAATTAAACATCAAATTACACCTGAATAATAGATAAAATAAATAATATTTTACTCTTCTTTTCTGTTAAGATGTAATGAAAAATCTCATTAGGAGGAGCACATGTATAAGCACATGTATATTCTATTTAGTCCCACATTGTAGATGTAGAGGGCTCACCCTCTCTTTCTCTCTATATAAGTGTATGTATTCCTGCATTTAAAATATAATAAAATTTTGGGTTATTTTTTCGCTCTTGCATCTTTTTCTACATGGTATTAGATCCATACGGTCCTCCTGCACCGAGTTTGGGATTGTTCATCAGACTTCGTGTGCTTATACCCCCCCAGCAAAACGGTGTGGCTGAGCGGAAGAATCGACATCTTCTTGATGTCACTCAGTCACTTATGTTGCAAATGCAGGTGCCCACCAAATATTGGAACTTTGCCGTCTCTACTGCTTGCCATCTCATCAATCGCATGCCCTCCTCCGTGCTTGACTTCTCTTCTCCATTCGACCTTCTGTTTCCTTCCAAGTCTCCATTCTCCCTCATGCCTCGTGTCTTTGGCTGTACCTGCTATGTTTACTCTCTTGGACCACCGAATGACAAACTTGCCCCTCGAGCCACAAAATGTATGTTTGTTGGCTACTCTCGCACTCAAAAAGGATATGTCTGCTACTCTCTTGCGGACAAAAAGATGTTCGTCTCCGCTGATGTCACTTTTCTTGAGGATCAACTCTTCTACTCCACCTCTTCCACATTGCCTCCACCTTCCACTATTGCTCGTCAGGCTGTCCCCGTCACGACTTTGCCCCATACAGCTCCTCCTCCTCCACTCCCAGTGCCAGCATTACCTCCACCTCCTCCTCCACTTTTCCGTATCTATACTCATCGTTCATCCCGGCCAAATACCCTACAACTGCTCCCTTCTATCGATGCTATCCCGCAGCTTGACGATCCGACATTACCCTCTATAGCTCATCCAATGGCGAATTATGTCTCAGTACATCGCCTATCTTCGCCTCTTCTCAAATTTGTCCCCTCTCTCCACCATTTCCGTTCCTCACTCTTTGCAAGACGCCCTCCAACACCCGGGATGACGTGCGGACATGGACGAAGAAATAACAGCTCTCTAGGCTAATCGGACTTGAGACCTAGTTCCTCTCCCTCCTGGCCAGTCTTGTGCTGGCTGCAAATGGGTCTTTGCTGTCAAGCATGCTCCAGATGGCACTGTTGAACGTCAAAGCCCGCCTTGTCGCTAGGGGTTTCACTCAATAACATGTCCTTGATTACGACGAAACCGTCTCCCCGGTCGCTAAGTTGAGTACTGTTCAAGTTCTGATCTCCCTTGTTGTGCATCTACACTGACCCCTACATCAGTTGGACATCAAAAATGCCTTTCTCAATGGCGATCTCCAAGAGACTGTTTATATGCACCAACCGCCCGGGTTTGAGACCACGGGGGAGTCTCGTGTATGTCATCTCCGGAAGTCTATACATGGTCTCAAACCGTCTCCTCGCGCTTGGTTTGACAAATTCAGTAAAGTGGTTCGCGATGTTGGTTTCACACGGAGCTCTGCTGATTTCTCTCTTCACTCGTCATCAACCAACTTTCACTGTAATTTTCCTTGTGTATGTTGATGATATTATAATAACTGGCGACGAAACCACCGAGATCCGAAACATCAATTAACATTTAAACTCGACTTTTCAGACAAAGGACGTTGGCAATCTTCGATACTTCCTTGGGCTTGAGGTTGCAAGGAGACCCGATGGACTTGTCATATCCCAACGGAAGTACTGCACTGATCTTCTGCAAGATGCAGACTACTCAGGATGCAAACCTGTAGACACTCCTATGAATGTGAATCATAAGCTGTCTGCACATGGATCTGGAACTGATCCTGTTCTTACAAATCCAGAGTACTACCGACGCTTGGTAGGGAAACTAATCTATCTTACGGTTACACGACCTAATATCTCATCTGTTGTTGGGGTTGTAAGCCGATTTATGTATGCTTCTCGGACATCTCATCTTCAAGCTGTCGAGCGGATTCTCAGATACTTGAAGACTGCTCCAGGACAAGGACTTGTTTACAAACCGTCCTCCTCTTTGTCTCTTGTTGCGTATTCTGATGCTGACTACGCAGTTTCCCTTGATGATAGACGTTCTACTACTGGCTTTTGCACCTACCTTGTTGGACATCTTATTACCTGGCGTAGCAAGAAACAGTCGGTTATTGATCGCTCATCTGCTGAGGCCGAGTACCGTGCTTTGGCAGCGGTTGTCTTTGAGCTCACCTGGATTGAGAGTCTTCTCTGTGATTTGGGCCTCAAACTCTCCTCTCCGGTCACCCTGTTCTGTGAAAGTCAAGCATCCACACATATTGCCAAGAATCTCGTATTTCATGAGCGAACAAAGCATATTGAAGTTGACTGTCACTTCATTCGGGAAAAAGTTCAATCGAAGAAGTTAGAGTTAGAGCATGTCTCTACGTCAGGACAAGTTGCTGATATATTCACGAAAGCTCTCTCTCGGACATTATATCATCAGTTCTTATCCAAGCTTGGTGTCTACGACTTGTACACTTTAGCTTGTGGGGGAGTGTTAAGATGTAATGAAAAAGCCCATTAGGAGGAACCAATGTATATTCTATTTAGTCCCACATTGTAGATGTAGAAGAATCTCCCTCTCTTTCTCTCTATATAAGTGTATGTATTCATGTATTTAAAATATAATAAAATTTTGGGTTATTTTCTCCCTCTTGCGTCTTTTTCTACATTTTCCATGATATCAAATATATCAAATATGAGAGAAGCATTTGAAGAATATTGTTCATCAATGAAATTAATTTATCACGTGTCAAATGTTATTATCGCCTCTTATATATAGAGGAGATATGCGCAATGATAAAAATCCCAATATGTACTAAATACAAACAATTTACTAATACTTCCCTTCACTTGGGCATGATATATTTTCATACCAAATTTGACAATAAGATCACAAAAAACATTCGCATTGGACCCTTGGTGGGAACATCCGCTAAATGTCTTTCTAAAGGAACAAATAAGGTACATATAATCCTCTTTTCAATATTCTCCTCAATGAAGTATCTATTCACCTCTTGAGACTACACAATGTATTTTGCTTCTCCTGGTAAGTAAATTCCCTCCTATGAGCGAGCAATATCTTGTTGTAGTTCGTTTGTCCTCAACAAATCTCGCTTAGTTTGTAATCAGAGTAATATTCAATGTTCTACTTTGTGGTATGGGTGAATGGAATGCCCCTTTCTAGTGAATTTTTTTGGTATCTCAGAGTCCTGTGTGTTGTATCGAGATGTTTGGACTTGGGAGAATTCATAGTAACTCCCACCGCCTAAGCAATGTTTGGAAGAGTATGAGATGGATAAATCAACTGCTTAACGAATCTTGGAAACCAGTGATGTCTTTTATTGTTTCCCCAACATCTTTTCCTAGTTTGTGGTTAGCCTCCATTGCAGTATCAATTGGCTTACATCCACTCATACCCGATTGTTTCATTGATCAAGGATGAACTTCCTTTAGAAAATGAAGATGATGTTGATCTTACATCTTCAATTCTCAAAAAATCTTTGAATTTTTCGAGGTCTTTCACCTCTAACTCCTCATCTAGTTTTCCTATGTGAACTTACATTTCTTCAACATCATCACATGTTATCAACATGTCATCTACATATACGATGAGGGAAACTAGCTTGTCCTCTTTTTGTTTGATGAACAAGTGGAGGTCAACATGACTTTGGAGAATACCCAAAGGAGATCGGACCCTTATGGAAACGACCAAAAGATGCCATATGAGATTACTTCAATCTTTAGAGAGATTTATTTAAGTTGTAGACTATCCTTTCTGATTTTCTAGGAACAAAAGCCTGGAGGTATATACATTCATACCTTCTCTTTTAATAAAGAAAAACATTCTTCACTTCCAATTGATTGAGGTCTCATTCCTTATGTGCAACACGTGATAGCAGAACACTTAGAGTTCTCCTTTGCAACATGGGCAACTATTACTTGATAGTATATCTCTAGGTTTTGAGTCTATCCTGATAAAAGGCAAGCTGACTTAAGCTCACCAAGTGGTGACCATTCCATGGAAAGTGGCTAGGTTTTATCCAGAATATATATTATTTGTGGCTGCCTTTTCAAACTGATCGTGCAAGAATTAGGGAACCTAGAGGCACTCTCCTCTCTCATCTCTACCATGGTATTAAAAAGCACGTGGCGATAACACCACTCCTTTTGTTACGATCTAAAGGTTTGTTCACCGGTTTTGACCCATCCCCCTCTCTTTATACGACAATTCGTTGCTGTCTTACTAGTCTATCCTCCCCTCTTCATGGACATCGACCATCCCTGGCACTTGAGAGCTTAGATGACGTCCTCCCTGTAATTGTGTTGTTGCAAGCTTGCTCTGTGTTGGTCAGGGGTTCCTGTAGTCCAAACGCCTGCCCTCCCTCCTCCACCATCAATGCCTGTCTCTTCCTTGGGTATCCCCGAGTTTCCTTCCCGTGTTGTGACTTCGTAGGAGCCGTTTCTTGATTTTCATTGTCGGAAGAAGATTGTCGGAGAACTATCTTGCGGGCGATCAAGGTTTTGATCACTAGTTGTTTTCTCTAGCTAGTAGTCTCTTGCTCCTTTTGGTTACTCTTCCCTTCCTATCACTGTGACTTCTTTCTGTGGGTGTGCTTATTTCTTGTGTGCTTCTTCTCTCTATATATGTGGGACAAATCGAAGAGTGTTGTAGTCATTGTGGGGTCGGTTGATCAAACTAAATTATATGGCGAAGGAAATTCGAATGTGGATTTCCCACATGGTGTAACTCACATCAAATTGAATGTTAGAAACTACCTTCTATGAGCTCAATCTATGCGAATATTTATTAGGAGTCATAGAAGACTAAGATTTATCACTGAATCCAGACTTGCTTCCATAAAGACAAACCCCTCTTATGAGGAATGAGAAGGTGCATAGCTCACGGTGATCAATTGACTTATCAACTCTATGGAATCCAAAATTATTAGTCAATTCTTGTTTCGTCAAACCACTAGGAAGATGTTAAGGAAATGTGAGAATTATTTGAAAGAAACTACTCCAAAAACAAAGACTTGACAAAATCTATCACTTCAAGTAGAGTGTCCATACGTGATGAATATGAATGACTTTGAGTAGCATTATAATAAATTATAGGGGCTTACATAACTGATCTTATGCAAAAAATAGTCTTTGAACTGCTTTCTGGCTTGCCTTCAAAGCTTGAATTTCAAAGAGTTTAGAGGTTGGAAAGAAATTTTGATGCAAGAAAGATATGCAAAAGTGTAGCCATGTAGCTCGACTATATGAATGGCTAAATGAACTCGACAATTTTCCGGCTACTAAACTTGCAACAATGAACGTTATAATAATACAACACAATAATCACAATCTAGGTAAAGCTTCTAGAATGATACCAAATATTGTAACACACATGCGAGAGTGCTATAGAACAAATACTTGGACAAACAAAACCCAATATGTCGTAGTATAATATTGACACAGATTACAAACTTAGATTACCCAAAATATGAAATACACACGCAATTCAGCACAAAAGAATTGACAACCAATCAATAAACTTCAATGCATATGGGATTGAAGGTTTAGTGGATATCCCGGGAGTTGTAGGGTTTAGAGAAGTAGCATAGGACTGAATATGAACTGTCATAGGGGACTTAGGAAGCTGGACTGGACCATCGTGGGACTGGATTAGTGATAACAGCTGCTGTGAATAGTTGGAGGGCCTGTTGGGAGGCTGGGGCTGCAGGAGGGCTGTTTGGAAATAGTGCCAGGGCTTGGAGGGGGATAACAGGGTTGTCTAACATCTCCAGTGGTGGATGGAGAGGTTCTGTGGTGGTACAGGGAAGAGACCGAGGCTGGGGAAGGGTTGGGGATTGTTTGAGGGGCAAGGGGATTGATGTTAGTCTGCAAGAAATTCAAAAGGGAGAGGCATATGGGGATGAACATGGTGGATTCAATCAGGGCTCTAGTTCGGGAGGGATTCTTGGAATCAAATGGAATTTCATCAGCTCAGATGTGAGATGGGGAGTCAGAGAATGCCAGCTGATTGTTGGGGTTAAGGGGAGGTTCTCAGTGGGGTTCCACGTGGAAGTGTTTGTGATGAGGAGAGAAAAATAAGGTGGTGTGGAAGAGGTAGGGTGTTAACCGATTGTAGACTTAGTGAGGAGGTGTGAGGAATTTTAGGAGTGGGCCTAAATTTTAAGAAGTGGTTATGGTGGGGTAGTGGATAGGAAGTGGGGATGAACTGATGAAGGTGGTGTCCGGCCAAGGCTATCCGGAGGAGACCGCTGCTGGTGGTGGACGGAGGTGGTGGCGGAGATCATCGGAAAATTAAAGAAGAGGGGAATTAAGGAGGAGGTGGTGGTGATGGAATTTTGAGGAGATGGGGGATTGTGGAGGGCTATCGATGGGGAGATATGGAGGGAAGAGGGGAGGGTATCTGACTAGATGATATGGTGGCGGCAAGGGGAGGCCGGCTGTGAGCTTGTGGGGAGGGGGGGGGGGGTTGGTCGTCTGGAAGAAGAGAGAAGAGGTAGGCTAACTGGATGGCTTTGGGAAGAGTAGTATACAGTTAATAAAGGTGGAGCAGAAAGGGTGTATCTAACTATAGGTGGAGATGGGAGAGAAGGGATAGCGTCCAAGCTTTGTACTTGAATTTTTGGCTTCGGCACCGGGACATCAAAAAGTGAACTCTTACTCAACTTTCAATACCTTGTAATGTGTCTTCTATCCCTATTTATAGACTAAGGGACCATCATGGACGGTCATGATTCTTCGATCATGATGACCCTTAAAATACAATAAAATAAAAATTAGAAAATTACAAAAAATAACGAAAATCATTGATCGTCGATCCACATCAAATGGACGGCTCCGATCGTTGTGTAGGCCCTTAGAGTCGTGATCCTCATCAAATTTTCTTCCTGATTTGTGGACCACTGCTCATTATAGTCCTAGAGAAGCTAGCCGTATAAACTCTCTTCGCACTGAAGTGAATATGAGATAGGACAAATCTACTTTTATTGCCGAACAAATTAAGTGGAACACTAGAAACTTGGAGTCTAAAAGACTGGAAGATAAGAGTAAGATGAAGTGCCCCTGCTGCGGGAATAAGGTACATGGAAAGGAAAAGTGTTGGCACTTACACCCCAATTTGGTTCCAATGAGATGGATACATGGTTCCCATGGGAGACATGTTAGATTTAAAACTACCCTATATGGCACCTAGGACAATAAAGAACAACTTATGGTTGAAAATGAATGTTTAATTAGAGAGTTAACTGCCCTAAAGGACAATGTTGGAAGATCCCCTATAAAGGATAAGTTTGGCACTACTGCTCATGCTCAAACTGCCTCTCCATTGTCCTTGAAGTTGTACACACCCTAGATTGTTGATTCTAGTACTTCTGATCATATGACATGATCTACTAGTGGGATTAATTTCGTCTCCCCTTTATCTGGAAGTGTTAGACTTGCTGATGTGTTTTTTATGAGTGTTTGGCAATCCTGTCAATTCAAGACTTTCTGATGGGATTGTCAATTCAAGACTTGCTGATGGGATTGTCAATTCAAGTCACTCTTGATAGACATAAAGCAACATTGGTTGCCAAATGTTTTATCCAAATTGATGGGATTGCCTTCTGAGAGACATTTGCACATGTTGCTAAACTTAGTTATGTTAGAATTCTCTTATCTTTACTGCTCACAAGTCCTTGGAACTATACTAACTTGATGTGGAAAACATATTTCTTCATGGAGAATTAAATAAAGAAATTTGTATGACTCCTCCACCTGACATACGAGTGTCAAGTGGGCATAATACCACCCTAAAATGTCTCTATATGATCTTAAACAATCACTTCAGGCCTGATTTGAGAAGCTAAATAACAAATTTTTAAGCATGCACTTCTCTCGTAGTACATATGATCATTCTTTGTTCATATATAAGGAGCGGTGTACCACTATTCTTATTATTTATGTGGATATTATTATCACAGGGATTGATGATCCCCAGATTGCTCACTTTAAACGAGAGTTGACCTCCACCATTGAAATTAATGATTTGAGTCTTTTTCGATATTTTCTTGGAATTGAAGTTGTTAGATCTGCTGAGAAGGTTGTAATTTGCCCAACGTAAATATGTATTGGACCTTCTCGGTGACATTGATCTCTTGAAGCGAAACCTGTGGATAGCTTCATTGATCCAAACTAAGATATTCATAATTATGATTCACCAGGTTTGGAAAGGATGTTGGACTTCCAACACATTGCGGGGAAATTAATTTATTGAACTATTACTACGACAAGCATCTCTTTTGTTGTTGAGTGGGTCAGCCAGTTTATGCACAACCCTAAATTCATCATCATGAAGTTCTTTGAATTATGAAGTATCTAAACAGAGATCATGAAAATGTACTATATACCAAAAATCATGGTCATCTTAATTTTCATGATCATCTAACAGAAATCATGGTCATCTTAATTTTCATGGCTAGTGTGATGTAGATTGGACCTGCTTTTCCTCTGCTCCAAGATCTATGAGTGGATACACTTTCTTTGTGGGTGGTAATCTTATGTTCTTGAGGAGTAAAAAGCAAAATGTTGTTGTTTGATCTTTTACTGTGGCTGAATATGTAACGCTCCGGCCTACTGTGGGTGCTCTACAGGTCTGCAGATCAGTGACCCCAATCCCTCTCCATGGATCTGATTGACCGCAACCGCTAATTTCATTGGCGGGTTGTTGAGTCTGGGGCGCTAATTTCATTGGAGGGTTGTTGATTCTGGGGCTTGAACCATAGACATCCTAGATAAGGGAGCTCTAAACTGGTCCTCATCACCAACTGAGCTGCAACCATTGTCATTACTATATGTGAGATAATATGAGTTAAATCTATCTTGGTTGACATGTGATTTCTTATCTAGGTGGCTATAAAATTACATTGTGATAATCAGACAACTATCTTCATCACCAGTTCACCACTAATCATGTATTTAACAAAAGGACTAGACATAAAGAGATTGAATGTCGCTTTGTGTGGGAAAAAATTCAGAACCAAATCATCTCCACTGTGTTTGTCCTAATGTTACTAATTTTGCTGATATGTTTACCAAAACTATTTTTGGAAAAAATCTTCACATAAATTCTCTCAATTTGCGAATGGAGGATGCTTATAGTGTTAGCTTGGGGGAGGGGTATGTATAACTAACCTAAGCTCACCAAGTGGTGACGATAGCTAGAGCTGTCACTTAAAACCGAAAACCGCAAACCGAACCGGAACCGAACCGGAACCGCAAAGAACCGGACCAAACCGTTCGCAAATTATTCGAGTTCCGGTTTGAATTTTGGAACCGTGAACAACATTGGTCCGGGTGTGGTTCTTACATTTTATTATCCGGACCGGAACCGGAACCGGAACCGCAACATACAAGTCTAAAACGGTTTCAATATTTTTAGACCCGATCCGAACTGGACCGAAGTAGAACCGAACCGCACCCTGTTTATTATTATTATTATTATTATTATATTCATGGTTTTGAGAACCGGACAGGAGATCGAATCGGTGAGTTCAAAGGTTCAAGATCCGATCGGTTGGACCGGTCGGACCGGGATCGAACCGGCCTGTAAAATTATAAAATAAAATATATAATCATTAGAGCAAAAATTATGACATATTGTCAAATTATATTGCAAATCAATATATCATAAACCACAACATTAAATGCTAACGTTGTGTTATATTTTCTCACAAAAATACGAAATAACAATAATAATTATCTCAAAATAGTAACGAGCTACTAAATTACTAATATTTAATTTAAATCATAGTCTAATGAGTCAAATCACACGAAGAAGTCGAAGAACTAGAGAAGGTATCGGCTAACGGTAGTTTCACAAAGACAATTAGATTTTATGGCCGAATGCTTGTTTTGGAGAAACCAAATAAATTAAACTATGTCCCAGAGAACTCTAACAATTAATCTAATTAAATCATTGGATATAAAATTAATGCTGATTTTGTGAACCGCTCGGTCAGCCAAAAACCGGCCCGGTTTCCGGTTATCCGGTTCAACCGGCCGGTTTTCCGGTTCCTGGCTGGTTCTTGGCCAGGATGGTTTTAGGAGCCTGACCGGACCGCCCGGAGGACCGGTTAGCGGTTCAACCGGTCGGACCGGCCAGTCCGGTCCGATTTTTAAAACGTTGATTATATTGTTATTATTTTATAATTTATCTATAATATTTATACTTACTATCACGAGTGAAGCTGGTGCAGTTTGAACTCAAACCACAATCACACTAAATGGGGTCGATTTTGGACCAAACAAAACTTCACCGCATAAAAACCGTATGGTATGGTTTGACATTGGTGCGTTTGGAGTCGATTTTTGCAGTGCATTTTTATTTTTATACAGTTATATAATATATTTTAAATTTTACTTACCTTTTTTTTTGAAATATTTTATTTAAAAAATATAGAAGATATATAACTACTGTTTATTAGTTATCATGAAAGGAAACTAATTGTAGGCGGTTGTTACGGTTGAGCATGTCAATGAGACGTTCGCAAGTCAACTAGAATTCGTGGCAAGTTTACACGCGTAGGAATATAATTGATATTATCTCACCGATCGCGGAAAAGACCGTCGAGAAGTGCGCAACATAATTATTTTTATTTTCATATTGTTTTGAGTTTTACTTTTTGTAATCCGCTTTTATTTCATTCCGTCAAACTTGATTTTGGATTTAGTTGGAACCGATTGGAACCAGACCGAACCGCATGGAACCGGACCGAACCGATAGTGGCCGGTTTGGTTTTGGTTCTTGTTGAACCGTAACCGGAACCGTTGACACGGCGGTTCCAAAAATTAAGCTGGAACCGGAACCAGAACCGGAACCGGTCAAACCAAATAAAGTTTTGGTTCTAATTTGAAGAACCGTTACCTTAGTGATTTGATTCATGGTTTTAGTAGAACCAGAACCGAACCGGAACCGTGACAGGTCTAACGATAGCATGAAAGACGGCTAGGATTTTCCCAAAGTATATATTATTTGCAGAGTCCTTTGCAAACTAATCATGCAAAAATTAAGAAACCTAAAGGTACTCTCCTCTCTCATGTATTACATGTCCCCTTGCAACAAATCTTGTAATACCCCATCCCAGTTAACAACAAATCAGCCGTCCGGCCGGGTTAGCGATATGTAAAACCAAGAAATAGTATTAAAACTAGTACATAACATGCATAGTTGAAAGAACTGAAATGAAAACTTAGAGTGAAAGTTGCATAAGAATCTAAGGTTAAAAGTGTACCTCATCCTGTTGATTTCACAGAACCACTAAAAATGAATAACGATCAAATAACTGCATATTTGAAAGTTTTACAATAAGTCTGGTACAAGAAAACTTTAAATGTTAATATTACAAATATCCAAATCTTAATAGTATGACACTGAAAGTAAAACAACAACTGAAGGGTAACAAACTATAAGAGCGACTCTATAATCACGCTTATCCTAGGCGCAGTTTCCCACCTGGGTCCCCTGTAAATATATGCCCAAACATGGGTCAGCCCAAAGGGAGAGTAAGAAAAACTATTTCTCCTAGTGACACTAAAATTATTTTAGAAGAACAATATGCATGCTTTAAAAAGAAATACTTTTGTACTATAGGAAAAAAACTGTATGCTAAGGTACTGTGCATGGTTTTCAAAGAAAATGAAACTAGCAAAATAAATGACTGTTCTATTTACCCATAAATTATGACGTTTGCTCAAGTTCCGAATACCTTGGTTATCTAGGAGTTTCTAAAGTTCGGTCTAAACTTGAGTTCTAATTTCACTTGTGGTTATCCTCCGACAAGGCACTAGGCAGAGTAGCTCCTAACGCGCAACACTAGACTAATGATCCGAGTTCTGCTAACGAACTCAAGTGTTCTTGCGTCTCACGTACACGGACTCGAATCTTCTAATCGAGATACATCTCCCAAACAATTTGACTCATAAGGTATACTATCACCCACGAGAAAGATAGTGCGCCTCTATCTAGCACGAGAAGAGGTTTCATACGTGCTTACTAATCATATACCAACTGGTGCTACCCTGCTTACGTTCCCTTATGCGGGTCCTAAGAAATGTCTCTTATGTGTTACTCTCTAAAACCCAAATTCGCAAATCTGATATGTACCCGCATCCTAAATATTTATGCGGTAACATGTTTCACAATATTTCTAGTTTTATGAAAATCTGGTTTGCGATGAAATGTATTGTTTTGGATATACTATTTTGAGTAATGAAGAATACTACTATGCTACGCTGTCTGATATGTCTAACCAAAGGGAATATGAGTTTCTTACAGTGGCGTTGCGACACTCGTACACCTGACGCGGCGGCATGATTTCTCTCTAATTTTTCTTGATAATACAAATATTCACCAACTTGTATCCACCCACACCTGCGCATCGTTAACGTTCTAAAATTACTTTACCCACTAAGCGAAGGAAAGTTAACATCTTAGGGTTTCATCAGATGTATTCCGACACCCACAACCATGTGAAATTTACAACTTCCAACTGGGGGGTTGATATTACTTGAAGAGGAACAATGTGCCGAAGGAGAAAGAGGACGTGACCAGAAACTCCGACCTCCACTAGGGTTGTTGATGACGTTACGAAGTTAATCTCAAGTCCTCAAATCTGAGAATGGAGAGAGAGAAATTCGAGTCTTACAATCGGTCACTCGCTACGCAAGATCTGGGAGGAGAGGAAAAGGAAAAGAAAAAGGAGAATACAATCCTACACTGCCGACGGAAGGGTTGGTCGGGAGGGAGTCCACTTGAAGTGCGACCAGGAGGAACAAGGGGAGGAAGCAAACCCTTTGCCGCCTAATGCCGCTAAACTCGGGCTTTCGGCTCTGTCGGGAGCTGGCAACAGCGGGAAAAGTCGGCGCGATCCGCCTATCGCACGACAGGGATGACTTTAAGGCTCTCCCTCTTTTTTTTTCGATTCCTTAAAGTTGTCGGGCGATAAGAACGGCCCGCCTATTCCACAGTTATTATAACCGCTGGAAAACGAGCCATGCCTCTCCACTATCAAAAGTTTAGGAGAAAATTTGTGCACTTACCGATTGTTCCCCAACTGCCCTCGCTCTACTAGTTACTACGTGTCGAATACACTTAACTATTCCACTAATAAAAGTAGGAGATTTTAACCATGCTAAAAATGTACCTCTACCAGTGGAAGTGAGTCCTCATCCCGTGCTTCCTCTACCAGGGGACATACGTCCTCCTCTGGGCCTCCTCCTTCGAGCTTGCAGGTTTATACTCGGCTTACAAAAGGGACGAGCACGCAAGATCTGACTATGCTACCGGGACAGTCAGTTGGACCTAACTCAGGGCCTTCCGATCAACCGATCTCCCTCAGGAAAGGTATCCGGTCTTGCACTCGCCATCCTTTATCACATTATGTATCATATGATTCTCTTTCTACTACCTACAAGGCCTTTGTTTCTTCCCTTGCTGTTTCTTCCATACCTGAATCATGGCAGCAGGCTCTGGAGGTCCCTATGTGGCGTGAGGCGATGGTTGAGGAAATGAATGCTCTTGAGAAAAACCATACATGGGATTTGGTTCCCATTCCCTATGGAAAGAAGATGGTTGGGTGTAAATGGGTGTTCACTGTGAAACAGAACTCACAAGGGATTGTTGAAAGATGCAAGGCTAGGTTGGTCGCAAGGGGTTATACGAAAACCCTTGGTATTGACTATCTGGAGACGTTTTCCCCGGTGGCAAAGATGAATACTATCAAGGTCTTGTTATCCTGTGTTGCTTGCAAAGGCTGGGAGCTCTTGCAACTTGATGTGAAAAATGCCTTCCTCCACGGTGATCTAAATGAGGAGGTTTACATGTCTATTCCTCCGGGCCTCATTCCTACTGGTGCTGCGGGGAAAGTCTGTAGATTGAGAGGATTTATATGGGCTGAAGCAGTCTCCAAGAGCGTGGTTTGGGCGGTTTCTCAAGGCCATGCTATTTTTTGATTTCCATCAAAGCAATGTTGATCATACTCTGTTTATTAAACGAAGGATTGGAAAGCTCACTGCACTTATTGTGTATGTTGATGATATAGTGATAACAGGGGATGATATCGAAGAAATCCGGAGGTTGAAACAGAAATTGGCTAGAGAATTTGAGGTCAAAGATCTGGGTAAACTCAAGTATTTCTTGGGTATTGAAGTGGCTCGATCCAAGCAGGGGATTTTCATCTCCCAGCATAAATACACTTTAGATCTCCTTGAGAAGGTGGGGATGAGTGGATGTAGACCAGCTGACACCCCGATTGAAGCAAACCACAGATTGAGGCGCGATGATGGAGAGGAAATTGCTGATATCTCTGAGTACCAAAGATTAGTGGGGAGATTGATATACCTGTCCCACACTCTTCCAGATATTTCCTATGCGGTGGGCGTCGTTAGCCAATTCATGCATGCTCCTAAAACTCGTCATGTGGATGCTGCTTACAGAATCCTCCGGTACCTCAAGTCTACACCAGGAAGGGGTATCCTGTTTGCTCTCAATACCAGTCTAAATATTGAAGTCTATACTGACGCTGATTGGGCCGGATCTGTTGATGATAGGCGATCAACCTCAGGATATTGTACCCTAGTTGGGGGTAATCTTGTTACTTGGAGGAGTAAAAAGCAACAAGTTGTGGCAAGATCTAGTGCTGAGGCAGAGTTTAGAGCTATGACTTACGGGGTCTGTGAAGGGTTATGGCTTCGCTCTGTGATGAGTGACCTTGGTCTTATTGAAGATGGAGCCATCCAGCTGTATTGTGATAATAAGTCAGCCATCAGTATTGCGCACAACCCTGTGCAACATGACCGGAATAAACACATCGAGGTGGATCGACACTTTATCAAGAAGAACATTGAGAGGTGAATCATGTGCACACCTTTTGTGTCCTCCAACCGGCAGCTTGCTGACATTCTCACCAAATGATTGAGTGGGAACGTATTTGGCAATATTGTGGACAAGTTGGGCATGGTTAACATCACACGCCCAACTTGAGGGGGAGTGTTAGATTATCCTTTATATATTTTTTTTGTTGCCTATGGTTGTATTCACCTCAATATATAGAGGTGGGTTTCTTGTATTAGATTATTACAACAATTTTACCCGGTTCAACAAAAACTATGCACATGAGTACACAATTAAATACATAAACAAAACTTTATTTCATTAAAATCTTTTATACAAGTGTACAGATTCAAAACGACGACACTTAAACATCACTTCTATCACAATAAAATCTACAACTAGCCTACTCATTAGGCTCAAACCTATCTACATAGAGATGAACTCTCATATCATATATCCACAAATATACATAGCCCAATACAACCGCATAAACAAAACTTACCACCTTTGTTATCAAGGCGCGCGCCTAGGCGTGCCTGAGGCGTCGGACGCACTTCCTTGCGCCTCAGCTTGGCTTAGGCGGTCGATGTGCCTGATGCAGACAAGAAATGTTTCACAACTGCCTCTTCCATCCCAATGAATATTTCCGCTAGCATTTTTCTTTTCTTTCTCGTTCAAACGAGCCTTTTTTTGGAACACTTGGAGTTGCGTTAGGTTCCTAAAAAGATAAACCGCAATCGGTTTAGTCATAAAAATTATGTCTAAGCGAGTAACATGCCTCTTTAATTGTTGTACAGACATACAAGAAATGTCAGTAGCAATATGCATAAGTATTGAATTGCAGTATAGGAAAGTGCAGTAAATAAAAAAATGCAGTACTAGTAATGATCAGTAAAGGAAAATACAATGCTTATGCAACATTGGTTTGTATTTTAAATTTCGTTAATTAATTCAAGTCAAGCGAGACCCCAAAGAACAGTAATAACCATGAAAACTAGCATCCATAATAATATAGTGCTTCATTTATACAAATGATGAGAAAAAGTAACCAAATAATAAAATCATGTGAGTTTAGGAGTCTGCAGGCGATGGAGGAAGGTGATTCTGTGTCCGAGGAGTAGTGGGAGATATCAGGAAAGCACTCAGGGGGTTGTGGGACGGTTTTATGGGGGCTGATATGAGTAGGGGAGGGGTGCATTTTCAATACTGGATGCATAAAAGATGTGGAAGCTGCACGATCAGGGTTTTGGAGATGGGAGAAAACAAAGGGAAAATGAGGAATAACATATGGGAGTGCTAATACCTGGGAGTTGGTCCTAGAGATTGTAGACTCGGCATGCTGATGGCTGACAGATCATGGAAGTAACCCATCCCGCTGTTTCTGCCTCTCCCTATTCCCGATTCCGTCCTTCACTCACAACCAAACATAACCACTGTCGCTCATCCCTTCTCCATCCCCTCTCATCTGCAATCAATCCCAGCCACCACTTACACCCCCTTCCCCATACCCTCTATTCGCTACCCAACCCACATCCACTGCTCCTCACTCCTTGCCAATACCTTCAATCACATCCAAGAATTGTGTCACCACCTGACCATCTCCCTCCCGAGCCAACCCCTCGCCCGCTAGCATCCATACAACCGCTGCCCCTTTGATACCCCTTCCCGATCCTTCATCACCTGCAACCTGGCCTACAACCCCATCCTTCATCGTTATGGATTGTTCAAACAAAGTCATTACTTCCGCCCTCCTCAAAATTCCTTATCATCTTCCCCGTGTTCCACTGCTACCGGGATGTTGACACCACAAACCCATGTCTCTATGCGTAAGTCATTATTTTGAATTCTTGTTCATGTTGATTTGGAAAGTTTATTCGCATTGCACTTGAAATTATTTGCACTCTAGCCTTATACTATCCAAAACCTAATTTCTTAAATCAAAGTTCTCTTATTTTCTGTATTTGCTGTGTAAGCTCATAAATATTTAATTGTTCACTTGCAATTTAATTCAGACTCCATGTCGTATGTGTCCATCATATAGAATTGGTTAGGATTTTCCCCGGCACTGTACCTATGGTTGCATTTTCTTAGATTATACTTTCACAACCTATCATGCGTAAGGTATCCTATGTTTATCTTTAGTTATTGGTTTCAATGCTCTTTGTACCGCCTTTAGCTTGACAGTAGGAATGTGATCTTGATGTCCCCGAAGGGGACGCACTTCTGCTTTTTTCCTGTCTTGAAAAGGAATTGATCACTAGTAAGCTTCTGCTCATATTTTCCTGATCGGAAACACTCACTTGATCTTCACACTTCAGGCTTGAGAGTCTGCTCCATATGCTATGGCTTGACTTGAGCTCTCCCTATGTCATCAATAGCCATGACCTACAGAATGTCAGGCAGGGCGTAAGCTTACTAAAAGGTGCGTAGCAGACTGGGGGGTTAGTTAGAAGGGTTCTTTCTTCGAGTCTCTCTACACGCACTACTGAGAGTTAAGTGGTACGCCACTGCGTGTATGGATTACTCTTGTTCCCTTCCCTTGAGGATCTACTTCGTCCGCCAGTTGTATGTTATACACCTCGACGTAGCGAAAGATTCCCCCTTCGGGGTCCGGAGGACGTGAGACGAGAACGAAGAAGGAGAAAAGGAGCAACCCGAGTCGAATGGCCCGAAGGGTCGCCAATGGCTCACTTCGCTATCGCTCCCCTATTCGCCTTTCTTCGTACCAGGCGGGGGTAGGCCAAGGCGACCTGTAGAGGTCGGAAGCCAACAGGCGAATGGCTGGCTTAGCCTTCTCAAAATCCAAGATGAGGAGAAGGACGAGCAGCAAGCGAATCCTCGGTCAAGAGGTAGAGTCGGCTGTGCTTATCAGCCGACAGTGTCATGCTGGTACAAGAAGGCACTATTATGCTGCGTGTGGAGTGTGCTCCTCTCTCTATAGGGAGGAGTGCCTGGGGGGAAACACCTCTTCCGCACCTGCTCCTCTGTGGAAAGCGGAGGAGAGGTCCCGAAGAGAAACCTAATTACATCTTCGATGTACAGTACGATCGGCCAACCCCTCGTGGGGGAGGGAGACTACGTAGGGAAAAACCCCGTACCCAACGCAGCAGGGTTCTGGCGGGTGGACCAGAACCAGACTGATGTATGTTAACCTTAATTTAGGATGACATGAAAAGTTCATCCATTAGTTCATTTGCATTTGATGTATCCTTTTTTCCATATAAATGAGTTTATTGAATGCGTGAAGCTGTGTGCGGTGACCATTTTATGGGATTAAGTATTTTTTCTAACATCAAGGCTTTATATGAATTATTTTATGATGTGTTGGTCCGTTTAATATTATGTTATGTATCAAATATATTATGTTTGTGTAAAAATGTGATGTGTGCGTTGTATGTACCAGTCATAAATGACATGATCGTTTTTGCCATATTCTGCAAACCGTTGGTAGTTACTTACCTGTTAGTACCGTCAGTAGTTAATTCCTGTAAAACAGTAAAACAGATGGCTTAAAATGCTTTCCATCGTGTGACTATCTATGAATGAAAAAAGCTTGTTTTTTTCCTTGTTCTGTTCCCCTGTTTTTCCAATGTTCATTGTTATCTACAGCCTGCTAGCATTGTCGTCAGCCTGCAGAGGAAGACAAAATCAATTAGATATATAACACCAGTATCAGAGCTTACCTTCCAACCAACTATTTCGTTGCCATATGAGAGCACAACACTCATCACCAAGACCTGCGCAAGGAACTAGGCTCCTTGAAGCAGACGCTGCAGGGGATCAGTATCCAACACTCAGCCACCAAAGAAGAGTTGCGGCAGATTGAAGGCGGCCACGGCGACTGAACGAGAGGCTTGTGCATCCTCCCATCGCCTTCGACCGACAACCATCCTCAACAGTTTGGATTTTACAACATCCCTACCAGATGCGCTCGCTTGGATTTTCCTCGCTTTGATGGGGATGCAGTGGCAGAGTGGCTGTACAAAATTGAGCAGAACTTTGAAATTGATGACATACCTGATGAAGTGATGGCCAAGTTAGATTCTATACATTTCGAAAGCAGAGCTTTGGCATAGTTTAAAATCTTCTCCAAATCCCAACATATTGGCTGCTCAAGTGCTTGGAATGAATTTATATTGGCCATTCGCGACTCTATGTTGTATGATGAGCCCATGAGCGACCTCAAGGAAGTCCGTCAAACTTCTTCAGTTCTGACATACTTGGATGAATTCAAAGCTCTTCGAAACAAGGTATTCATCACAGAAGAATACACAATTAACTTATTCCTGGCAGGATTAAGAAAGGAGGTGGCCATTTTGATGCGTATGTTTATGTCGCAATTCCTTCAAAAGGCGCACAATCTTGCTGGACTTCAAGAACAACAATTGCATCTTGGTCTCAAACGAATCCATCATCATCAGGGAGGCTCAATTGTTGGCCAAGGCATTGATGGTGGGAGGTTAGGATCTGCAACTAACTTAGCCTCACCTTCCAACCGACAACAATTGACCTAGAGCACCAAAAGATTATCCACCAGGGATATGGATGATAAGAGAGCCAAAGGACTTTGTTTTTGGTGTGATGAAAATACATTTAAGGCCATAAGTGTTGGTCTCAGGCCCTACTTTATGTCTTAGAAATAGAGGAAGTGGAGGAGGATGAGGAGAAATGAGAATGAAGAAGAAGATAACATCAGAATAGCAGTTCCAAAAGAGCCCCCAATTCTGCAACCACATCTGATGTTTCAATGCATGCCATCACAGGAGTTCACGTCTATCACACCATGAAGGTTATCGTCTCATATAAGGCGCACCAGCTAAATCTCCTAATTGATACGTGTTCTACCCACAATTTCTTGGATCAAGCTACAACCAATCACTTGGGGTGTATTCTCATTGACATTCCATCCTTCAAAGTGGCTTTGTTTGATGTCAAAAGAATTCAAAGCAGACAATCCAATGAAATTTCAAATGGAGCATGCATGATGCCAAATTTCAAATGGAGCATGCATGATGCCAAATTTAAAAACAAAACCAAAGACGATTTCCCCATCCCTATTATTGGAGAGCTGCTGGATGAACTGATTCAGATCAACATTTTTTAAAAAATGAACCTATGTTCCGGATACCATCAGATGCGGATGGCCTACAAAGACATTTAGAAAACAACATTCAGGTCCCATGAAGGTCATTACGAGTACTACGTGATGCCTTTTGGGCTAACTAACGCACCTGCCACATTCCAATGTCTTATGAACCAGCTATTCCATGATCATTTAAGAAGGTTTATTTTAGTTTTTTCAACAATATCTTAGTCTACAACGCCACCATAGAAGAGCATTTACAACACCTGAGGATTACCTTCCAAACCTTGAGAAGAGAGTCTATACGTGAAGAAAAGTAAGTGCACATTTGGAACACTCAAGTGGAATACCTGTGACATTATATCAGGCCAGGGAGTTTCAACTGACCCTCAGAAGATTTTTGGCATGCTGCAATGGCCAGTACCAACCACCCTCAAACAACTACAAGGTTTTTTTGAGACTCACAGGGTACTAAAGAGGATTTATCAAACACTACCACAACATATACCCTCACTATGGAGAGAATTTTTTGTACTCGCAGCGTTTGATGGGATGGTGCAGGACAGTATTTTTAGTTGAAATTACGACTGTAACTGTGTTCATAGTTATATTTACAGTCGTAAAAACGTATGTAATTTACGACTGTAACTGTATTAAAAAAAATCACTCTTTAACACATGTATTTTCAGACTGTTACATATACATATGAGATCTTAAAATGACCATAAATATATGTAAATTAATATTCTGTGAATTTTAAAAAAAACTATATTTTGGGCTAAAAATACAATCCGCACGTAGAAAAGTAGAAACGTTACACGTATATAATTTTTTTCCGTTGCTCAAATAGAACCAATTTTTATGTACTGAAACAGTTACATAGGTTTTTGAAACCTTAAAGAAGGCTGTCTCCTCTCCTCTAGTTTTGGCGTCACCCAACTTCCAGAAGTCTTTGTAGTAGAGGCAGGTGCTTCCAACGGGTGTAGGTGTTCTCCTCCAACAAGGGCATCTCATTGCCTTCTTTAGCAAAGCAATGGGGCCTAAATATCGCAACTCCTCAGTTTATGAGAAGGAACTATTGGCCATTGTCTTTTCCGTTGAAAAGTGGAGACATTACTTCATGGGAGTGCATTTTGTAATACACTCCGATCATCAAAGTCTCAAATTCCTATTAGAGCAAAAATTATCCACCCACAACAGCAAAGGTACCTCTCTAAATTAATGGGCCTAGATTATACTATCATCTACAAGAAGGGTGTAGAGAATGTTACAACAGATGCCTTATCAAGACAAGGGGAGGGAATAAGAGCCATAGCCACAATGTCACACTTCATTTTGAATTGCTTTCTGAAATTCATGATTCATGGCAGCAGGAAAATTCAAGATTCATGGCAGCAGGACCCTAAATTGCAGGAACCAATCAAGGCAAATTAAGTCAATGCTAATTGCAGACCCCATTACCAGTGGTCTCAGAGAATACTCAAAAGGAAAGGGAAGCTACTAGTGGGCCAAGTAGATGAGGTGAAGAAGTTCATTTGCCAATTGCATCATGACTCTGCCGTGATGGGTCATTTAGGCATTCAAGCCTCCATCAAGATAATCAAGCAATCCTTTTATTAGAAGAACATGAAGGATTATGTATATTATTATGTGAGACAATTCCCTATTTGTCAGCAATGCATGACCCCCAATGACAGACCCATGGGATTGTGACAACCATTGCCAATTCCTAATTAAATCTGGAAAGAAATATCCATGGACTTTATTTAAGGCCTACCCAATTCAAATGGGTTCTCCATCATCATGGTAGTGGTAGATAGGTATGCAAGTATGCTCATTTCATAGCCATGGCCAGACCATTAACAGCTCCAGCCATTGCAAATTCATTCATGAAGGATATTTTTAAATTGCATGGTGTGCTATGTTCTATGATGAGTGACATAGATGTTATTTTCTTAAGTGACTTTTCGAAAGAATTTTTTAAGTTACATGGAGTTCAACTTCATACCTCCTTAGCCTACCATCCCCAATCAGATGACCAAACATGAGTTGTTAACCGTTGCGTAGAGCATTACTTGAGGTGTGTTTGTTTTGATAAACCAATACAATAAAGTCAATGGCTACACTTGACCAAGTGGTGGTATAACACATCTTACCACAATGCCATCTAACTATCCCATACGAAGTGGTTTATAGTCAGCACTCAGCATCCTCCACACTTTCCCTATATATTGGAGCCGACCACAGTGGCTACGGAAGATGAGCGGTCATAGGAGGGAAAGTATGGTAAGATTGTTGAAACACCACCCACATGAATGTCATGGAAGACAAGAAGAGGAAGAAAAGAGATTTGAGGAAGGAGGATGGCGTATGTGCGGCTTCAACCATATCGAAGATAAGCATGAGAACATCTACTTTCCATAAACTATCCTCAAATATGTTGACCCATTTTAGATTGAAAAGAAGATCAGCCCGATAGCATATCGGCTTAGGCCGCCTCCATGCTCAAGAATTCATCACATTCCATATTTAACGGCTGAAGAGTGAAGATACACATCAGTATTTCCCCTAGCCTGCCAAAATACCTGCCAAAATACCTCACAACTGAAGGCAATATTATGGTGGTGTCTGAAGAGATTCTTGACCGCTGCCTAATTCAGAGATGAGGTAAACCAGCATCTCAAGTATTTATTAAATGACCAAATTACTGAGGAGGATGCTACGTGGGGGTCATATGCAGAACTGAAGAAGGCCTTCCCCTCCAATCCTTAAGGACAAGGTTGTCATAAGGGGGCAGTAGTGTTATCTATCAAGTATATTATGTTTTTGTAAATGTGTGATGTATGTGTGTGTTGTATGTACCGGTCATAACTGCCATGACCGTTTCTGCCATGTTCTGCAAACCGCTGGCAGTTACCTGCAAGAACTGCCAGCAGTTAATTCCTGTAAAACGGATGGCTTAAATACACTCTCCATCGTGTGACTATCTATAATGAAAAAGCTTGTTGTTTTTGTGGTTTTGTTACCCTTTTTTTCCTATATCCATTGCCATCTCCAGCCTGCCAGCTGTATCATTGGCCTGCAGAGGAGGAAAAAATAAATTAGATATGTAACATATTATTTCTAGGTTACCAAGTTCTCCAAATCTGGAACCGTCACAGCTGCTTCTTCAGCAGTTTGGCTTAGCTAATGGTATACTTTATTCTCTTATTTTGTTGCAGGTATCTTCTTAGGAGGAGTGCTTTAGAATTATTTATGGTTGATCGGTCAAACTTTTTCTTTGATTTTGGGGTAAAATGAATGTGAATTATTTTTAATTTTTTTTTCTTTTTGCTGTTATCGTTTCACTAACCAATTATTTCCACTAAAATTTGGCATGGAATTTATTTCAGTCTATTGTCGCTCGTAAGGATGCCTATCGTGCTATTGTTCAGGCACAACCTCCTCATTTGAACAATATTTACTTAGCAACTCAGGTTGGAACTACTGAATATAGTGTAGTTTCATTTCCAATTTCACGTCTTATTTTTCAACCTTTTGATTGTAGAGACCTGACCAACTATTTAAGAGGACTCAGCTTATGGAGAGGTGGGCTAGGTGGGAGGTAAACTGCGTGACTTCATGATCACGCTAACTTCATTATCATATTTTATGCATTACAATACAAAAATTTCTTGCAGATAAGCAATTTTGAGTATCTTATGGAGCTTAACACAATGGCCGGGCGTAGTTACAATGACATCACACAGGTGCGTGTTTTTTTGGTTGGTGGGCTGGGGATTAGGGAGTTCTTTCCTATCTTAACATGTTACTATACCAACTAGTGCCATAAACTATTGCAGTACCCAGTTTTTCCGTGGATCTTAGCTGACTACTCTTCTAAGACATTGGATCTTAATAATCCTTCGTCATATCGAGATCTCTCAAAGGTAGGAACCATTGAGTGAATCCTCTTATATTAGTTCAATAGTTACAAATACAGGCATGTTCTCATTTTTTTTCTTGCAGCCTATTGGTGCATTAAATCCTGAAAGGTTGGAAAAGTTCCAAGAAAGATACTCTTGCTTCGATGATCCTGTTATCCCCAAGTTTCATTACGGTTCCCATTATTCTACCGCAGGAACAGTAAGCTTTTATTATTTAAATTATTTATATCATACCAGAATTGGCTAGATGTCTTAATCTAAATGTTAGTATCTTCTATTATTTAAACTATAACTGAATAAAACTAATAAATTCCCACATTGGAACATGAATATTACAATTGGCATGATTTTTCTATATATTCGTACATATGTATGGATCATATGTTGGGTGTAGTCAATGAAAAAATGTTCAATTTATGTTGATATAAAAAAGCTGGCCATACACAATGAATGGATGCTTCAATCATTTTAAGATGCAGAGGACACCATAAATTAAATATAGCTTTATGATTCTACTATGAAAAGGTGGTTGATTGCACTATTAAACAATTCCTTTATGCCTAGGTTGCTTAAGGAAATAATTACTATTCCAGATATATCGGCACTTACGCGGTAGTGTTTATCCTCATTGGTAGCCTTGAAAGCACGAAATTTTATTTTGATTTTGAGCTAAATTTGATGTCAATTATGTTGGACTCTAAATTGTTTGCGGTTGAGGCTAACTGATGCGGGGACAGGAGTCCACCTGCCCCTCCACCTTGGCATCAGCACCAAGGGGCCCACCTGGAGTCAGCACCAGGCAGCTTTATCAGGCCCGCGGGCCATACACCCCAACCGGCTCTCCACCACAGCATCAGGACCGCGCGGTAGGTTGTTGAGGCCAGGGCTCGATCCCCTGACCTCCTAGATAAGAGGCCCTCAAGCAACCTCTCATCACCAACTGATCCGCGGATCAGTTGGTGATGAGAGGTTTCTTGAGGGCCTCTTATCTAGGAGGCCAGGGGATCGAGCCCTGGCCTCAACAATCTACCGCGCGGTGCTGATGCCGTGGCGGAGAGCTGGTTGGGGTGTATGGTTCGCGGGCCTGATAAAGCTGCCTGGTGCTGACTCCAGGTGAGCCCCTTGGTGCTGATGCCAAGGTGGCGGGGCAGGTGGACTCCTGTTCCCGCATCATAAAAGTGCGGATCAGTTGGTGATGAGAGGTTGCTTGAGGGCCTCTTATCTAGGAGGTCAGGGGATCGAGCCCTGGCCTCAACAACCTACCGCGCGGTGCTGATGCCGTGGCGGAGAGCTGGTTGGGGTGTATGGCCCGCGGGCCTGATAAAGCTGCCTGGTGCTGACTCCAGGTGGGCCCCTTGGTGCTGATGCCAAGGTGGCGGGGCAGGTGGACTCCTGTCCCCGCATCACTAACCCTACTAATTCGATAGCTGAAAACAATGAAGATGACTGACAAATGCCGGAGATCCCACCTCACACCCGAGAGCTAGCTGGCGGGGCTTCTTTTCCAAAATTGGCTCTGAGTCTCCCGTTTCCAGAGCTGGAAGGAAGAGAACCCAGAGAAGGCCAATAAAAAGTCCCGATCATTCATTGTTCTCAGATATGGCTATTTATAGGTGAATTTCTTCAGTCACGTGACTCGCGTCAGTCTGTAGTGGAATTCTTCATTAGCGAGGGTTCATTAGGGGCCTGTCCTTTCAATCACTGTTGATCAATGCAAGTCGTACGACATCAGGATTGGATTTGTTGGTTAGCCCACTGGTGGGATGGGTAGATTGAGGAAAGATATGGTTAGTGGGGCGGAAGGACATATATCTCTAGAGAAATGGGAGATTTGCCTTTAAAAATGGTATATGTAGTACGCTCAAGTCTCGGGATGTAACATCCTTAATAATATATGTAAATAAATTTAAATTGCAGGATCTAACCTTGAGAGGAGTTGATCAACAGACGTTAAGTCGATGTACAAATTGTTATAAATTGTCGTTGCATGTTGATCACTAACTTAAATGAAGATATTAATAGTTTTATCAGATGTCCTCAGGATGGGGTGAAGGATAATAGAAAAGGTAGAGGTAGTTGACTTAGATAGATTCCACTAAGTTGCTGACTTCTCAGAGGAGAAACTACGGATTTGCTCTGGGATAAGGGACGACTTATTACAACAAGACTTATCTCAGCAGGCAAGAACCATCTCGGTAGGAGGGAATCACCCAGTAGGTAGTGAGTGGTATCAGGGGTAGAGTAATGGCAGAGTGAAAAAATGGCCATGTGGTACCTGTCAAGAGTGTATAGCGAGTTGGACTTCTATGCGAGCAAGATTTGCGTCTGAACATCTCATCTCAGAGGTGGACAAGAAGATCTTCGCGTGCGTAAAGTCACGCACCATGTCCATAAAGCGAACCATGGGCTAGCGGGTCGCGAACACAGATCAGGTCTTGTTGTGGTCGTGCGTTAAGATCTGCGCAATTGATATGATTGTGACATGTAAGGTTGTGATGTCACGAGGGATCTGGATCATTAATACTAAATCTACTCATTACCAACAGTTATTCACGCTTTTCAAGGATGTTTGAAATAAGCATTCTCAAACAAAATAAGGGAGTCAGAGGGTCGACAGGTGGTTATAAATATGATTGGTAAGTTTTCGCGCCAAGCTACTTTTTGGCACTTTGTTCGAAATGTTTTGTGGTGCGACGACGATGTCGAGCTCCAGCACAGAGTGAGAGGAATAGGAAAGTGAAGTGGCATCTTAGGGCGCTGTTGAATGTTCAGTGCAGTCTTTGGCCAGAAGTGTCAATGGATGCCCGAGTGATCAAGTGATCGATCGTTCAATAGAACAGACAAAAAGAGTTCCTGACACAACGTCCGAACAAGGAACTGAGGTGGTATTGGTGGCATATGTTGTTTCTAAAGGCGGGGAAAGTGGCACGAACTTACTATTCAACTGCATGCCTAGGAAGGTGATGTGTTGGACCTTGGCACACACCAGTGGCTTGAGTTTGAGCACCGCCACGAGCCAGTTGACGTGGCAGGAGGCGAGGTAGAAGAATAAGAAACTGACTCTCTAAGATGGACTTGAAAGGGGACGACTCATTCCTCTTGTGGTGATTGTTTGGATTTCTCAGTAGTTCGTAGTGGGGGTTCGTGAGGTAACATGTGACTAATGTTGTTTTTTATTTTCTGATGCAGGGAAAGAGTTGGAGTCATCTTCGAAGGTGAAGAAATCACAACTTAGGGAGCCAGGGAAAGATCATTATTTTCACTCAGACGAGGAATCAGGATGGGGCCAACTCTGGAGCTTGTGGTGGAGGTGAAAAACACCTCCTCTTAAGGGGCGCCCGGGGACAAGAAAATGGAAGCGGAGGCTGTACAGGACATCGCCCTCCAGGGGGCACCTTCAGAGAGCGAGAAGAAGAATGACAAGGAGGCGACCGATTTTTTTGCTAAGGTAGTGGAAACAGATCGGGCAACGAAGATTATCCGAGATCTTGTGGAGGCACCGACCTTGTGGTCGCTCAGGAGGTGCAGGAGGAGTTGCAAACGACGGCAGATGCGGAGAAATCCGGGAAGTACTTGTATTTAGTCAAGTCTATTTGGTTCAACGGTATTTCGTTATCCTACTGTTGTGGTATTTTGGTCCCTATGTTTTATGCCTTACTCATATCATTATTTTGCTCCTTTCCACTTGGTATCGGAGCGACGAAACCATAAGCGCGCATGCCTCTCTTCCGTTCCGTCGTCGTTCTCATACAACTTTCATCTGAATTCTGATGCAACACAGGCACATTTTGATCGGCCCTCTCCCACATCCGCTCATGCGGTTATTCGACGGGAGTGTTCCCGTGGGCAGACGCTGAAGAGAACTTCGCCAAAGTTCACTTGTGATGCCACCGACCTCCCTCTGTTCTTCGTCGTTCCCATGTTGCTGAAGAGAACATCTCTCGTCGCTGTCTAATTCGTCTTTGTTGTTCTTCTCGTTCCTTTGCTCTTGTCTCCTCTCGTACCGCTACAGCCAGCATTTTTGCCCAGCGAGCTGATGCCGATGAAGTCGATCTGCCACCTGAAGTTGATCCAATATAGAATCATGATGTTGTCTGAAGTACCCCGCCGATTTCCACTATTCCTTCAACATTTATTGCTCCAGCGGCCTACCAGCTTCCTTGTTTCAGCCATCTCCCAATCCTTCTGATTATATGTTGATTGGTCATGGGGGATTCTTTTGTCTCCATGCTGAGTGTGATGATGCCACAGATGAGTGACCCGCCGCAGACTCAAAAGCTTAAATGATCATTTTAAAAAAAATTCATCCTTCTTACCTTTTCATCCAATAAGATACAATATTTGGTCGTCCATTTCTACCCCTTTCAACCAAATAATTGTTAGATCATCCTACAATGACCCCCAAAAAATTTGATACATGCAATTGTAGTAAATTTTAAACAATAAAATTTTTTTTGCTTACCTTTCGGGTTAGAAGTTGTCGACATTTATGATCACCCTTGATGTGTCAATTTGTTGATTTGGGTTTGATAATCGGGATTTGTATATATCCTCCCATGTGTTTGCTATTATATCATGATTTTGTCTCCAATAAGAGACAATATGTGATAGAGGACACCCTTCATGCATCACCAACTGTATGAAATGATTTCCATCTATATAACCCATTGCAACTAACTTTTGTGAAGCCGGCGGCGAAGAATTCATTGGGAAAAAGGTGAGACTTTGAAATTTAGAAATTTGGACAAAAGCTATATTATAGCATGAAGCCACCACAAACCCCATGTCCGGCATAGACATCCATTTATTTGGGGGGGGGGGGCGGTATCTCAGTACAATCATGAGAAGATAATAATTCTTGCCACCTCTCTTTGCCGAAAAGATTAATATACATGCTCTCTTTAACCTTTAATTCGTTGGAAAGATCCAACCGTACTTGTGCCCAATTTTCACCCATCTCTAATGCACGACCAACAACACGAAATCCGCAATGTCCATCCCCAATGACATTAATCGCTTCTTTGATGTGCTCCGCTAAATGAGATGACATTTGCTTACAAACTTCAATGAGATGACATTTGCTTACAAACTTTAAAAGCTTAAATGATCATTTTAAAAAAAATCATCGTTCTTACCTTTTCATCCAATAAGAGACAATATTTGGCCGTCCATTTCTACCCCTTTCAACCAAATAATTGTTAGATTATCCTGCAATGCCCCCCCAAAAAATTAGATACATGCAATTATAGCAAATTTTAAACAAGAAATTTTTTTTTGCTTGTCTTTCGAGTTAGAAGTTGTCCACATTTATGATCACCCTTGATGTGTCAATTTGTTGATTTGGGTTTGGTAATCGGGATTTGTATATATCCTCCCATGTGTTTGCTATTAGATCATGATTTTGTCTCCAATAAGAGACAATATGTGGTAGAGGACACCCTTCATGCATCACCAACTGTATGAAATGATTTCCATCTATATAACCCATTGCAACTAACTTTTGTGAAGCCGGCGGCGAAGAATTCATTGGAAAAAAGGTGAGACTTTGAAATTTAGAAATTCGGACAAAAGCTATATTATAACATGGAGCCACCACAAGCCCCATGTCCGGCATAGACATCCATTTATTTGGGGGGGGGGGCGGTATCTCAGTACAATCATGAGAAGATAATAATTCTTGCCACCTCTCTTTGCCGAAAAGATTAATATACATGCTCTCTTTAACCTTTAATTCGTTGGAAAGATCCAACCGTACTTGTGCCCAATTTTCACCCATCTCTAATGCACGACCAACAACACGAAATCCGCAATGTCCATCCCCAATGACATTAATCGCTTCTTTGAAGATCACCACCGTGCCTCTCGATGGTACAAATTATCTTGAATGGTCTTGTGCCGCTCTGCATGTGATAAACAACCACCAAATGTATGGTTACATAGACGGGAGTGTCAAGGAACCTCTTAAGGATGACCTCTCTTGGAAATGATGGGCCTCAAAAAATTCCCTCGTTGTCTCTTGTCTCGTTCATTTTATGTCTCCCAGGTTTATCGTAGTTACATGTTGATGGATTCTGCTTCTGAGATATGGACTCGGGCAAGAGTCTAATGTACTCATAGATTGGTAGTTCTACTCAGATCTATAAGCTTACTCGTTGCATTTTGGAGTTGATGCAGGAATCTATGACCATTTATTCCTATTTTTCTGAGGTTGAGCGGCTCTATCTGGAATTAGACTATTTCGAGCAGTTTACTCCTGTTTGCAATGTTGATGCGGTTAAGTTACAACCAAAGGAAGAACGCTTTCGCCTACATGTTTTCTTGATGGGTATGAATGTGGAGTCAGATACTGTTCGGACTCATCCTCTACTGGCCCCCTCTTCCTTCTCTTAGGGAAGCTTGTAGTATGATTCTTGGAGATGTTGATCGTCGAAAGTCTCTCAGCTCGATTGCCCCTCCTGATTACTCAACCTTAGCTATTGTAGGCTGTAGCCCCCTCCAATACTACTGTCCCTACCTGTGATTATTGTGAGCGAAGAGGACACGTTCGTGAGGTGTGCTTCAAATTTCATCCTCATATTGCTTCTGCTGGTCGCGATCGTGTTGATGGTTCTGGTCTTGGAGGGACTCGGCAGGGAGGTTCTCGGGTGCCTGATGCCGCGTTTTCTACCGAGGTCTATGATGCTCCTACATATCCTCCTTCTGAACAGTTTACAACTCATGAATTAGATGTTCTCCCTCGCCTTCTTCATTCCCATCCTGACTCTGCTTCTGGTGCCTCCACCTCATTTGTTATTGCAACCCCTCCCAAAGCGCTTACAATCACCACCACTTCCTCTGATTGGATCATTGATTCAGGCGCAACAGATCATATGTCTGGATCATTGATTTAGGTGCAACTGATCATATGACTGGATCCTCCTCAGGTTTTGTTTCCTGCACACCTTTTTCAGGCAAGGAGAAGGTTATCTTTGCTATTGGCACATTGTCTTCCATTACGGGCAAAGGACATATCTCGTGCTCGCCTTTTATTTCTCTTGCCTTTGTTCTTCATTTTCTCTCTTTTCCCCGCAATTTACTTTCTATCAACAACATTACTAGATATCTTAACTGTTCCGTGACATTCTTTCCTGACTCTTGTGTTTTTCAGGAACTGGATACGAAGCGGACAGTTGACAGTGGTAGGAACCATGGTGGTTTGTACTACCTGGATACCCAACTACCATCCAGTGCTCTCACAACGACTACTGTCACTGATGCGGATGTTCGATTATGGTATCTTCGCCTCAGACATTCATATTTTGTTCATCTTTACAAACCGTTTTCGGCTTTCTTGTTGTTTATTAAAAGTTTATCTTGTGATATTTGTGCTATGTCTAAGCATGTTTGACATACCTTTGTGCATTTATCTTCTATTAGTGGCACTCCTTTTTCTATTATACATTCTGATGTTTGGGGTCCTTCACCTATGGTTTCTTTATTTAGTTGTCATTGATGTGTTACCTTTATTGACCATTTTTTGATAACCACTTGAGTCTATTTGTTAATGAAAAAGGGTGATGTATTTTCTTGTTTTCACAACATAATATATGTAACGGCCCAAAAACCGCCACAATTTGAATCATTAGCTCGAGCGGGTTTTTCACATAATTATGCGCAGCAAAATGAATATTCAAAATGTACCAGTGCAAACATAACATCACATTTCATTTATTTCCAAAATATACACTATCTACAAGTATTCTACTACAAATCAAGTCAACCAGAGTATAAAAACAATATATCATGCTAACCCGTGGGCGAGCCACGTCTTCAACTGGTATCCGATCGGCATCTGCCTGAGCCCGTCTAGCGGGGTCTGGTACGCTGGTGCTCGGTTCCTAAAATAAATTAAATATCTCATTAGTTTAGAAAACTAAGTGAAATCCTTACTTTTTACCTGTAGCGCCGCACTGCAAGCAGACAAAAGAGTCAGCAACAATTAATCTGTATGATCATATTTCTAATCTACACAGGTAAATTATCTATATCTGATATCAATTCATATTTTCATGTCAATTTCCTTTCTTCATATTTCATTCTCAAAATACTAAGGGTCATTCAACTATTTCATTCATCCGGGTCCGTCGACCCATCATATCAGTATCCACTTTAGGGCGCTTCGACGCGCATCAGGCTTCAACGCCTCCTAAAGGAATTCATATCATCTGTAGGAGTTCGACCCCCCCTACGAGGTGTGAGAGTTCTACCCCCCTCACGAGGTGTAGGAGTCTGAAACTTCCCCCTACTAGGCCGACCCTTAGCATTTCGTTGCGTCGACGCGTGTTCAATTTCATTTTTATTTCTATCAGTTCATGTCATTCATTTTATATCAAAATAGGATAAGTTTGTATTTGTTTCCCCTCAGAATTCTATCGCTAGCTAACCTGTGTTAGCATTTTCGGCGATTCATCAATTCAATAACAGCTGAAAAGTAAATAGCTTCACGGGAAAAGAGGAAAAAGCAGTAAGGACTCACCCCAAGTTTTCCTTTACCCTTGTCCCTTGTAGGATTCTCGCCGCGTCTATCGCCGGACGCCATCCTCTGCAGTATTAATAAATCATTTACTTTAGGGTTGCGTCGCAAACACACACGAGCAGACTCCTAAAACGGTCACAACTACGACTCTAGGAGTTGCCTAGGGAAGGACTAGCATGGGTGACTTCTTACTAAATGCACATCATTCCAATTTGCTCCAACATACAACCGCAAGGGTTGCCGACATGGCAACTCCTAGGGATGTGAATTGCAGCTCATCATAAGGGATAGTCCCATCATTCCTCACATAATCATCCCACACAAACAGCACAGCCGGCACACACACACAAACAAAACCCTAACTTCATCTTATCCAAAAATGGCTCAAAATCAAGAGGTAGAGTTTTGGAAGCCCTTCAGAAGCTTTTGGAAACAAAAGAGAGTAAAGAAACTCAAAACCCCAAAACCCTAAGTTTCCAACCATCTCCAATCCATACACAAATACCAAAATCAACACAAAAGGAGTGGAAGAAAGGAGATTACCTTTCAATCGCAAGAAAAATCACCGAAATCGGAGGAGAAACAAGCCCAGTGGAGCATTCGGCGGAAATCGGCTGTAGCGCTTCCGTAGCTCTCCGTCGGAATGAAGATAATGAACACAGCCCGAAGACTTAAAGCATACAGTAAGTCCACCGCTGAACTTAATCATCCGGTAACTCCACCGGTTCAACCGGTCTAAATATACACCAGCAAATCAAGCCATTCAAAATGCTCATATAAAATCCAGCCAAAACAAGCCATTTGCACACAGCTTAGCCCAAGTCCACCCAAAACAAAGTCCAAACCAAATCAAGCCCCAATGCTTATATAAAATCCGGCCAACCGAAGCTATACAAAATTAAACGAAAACGAAACGACTGTCGCAGAATCGAACGAAAAAATCAAACATCAGAATTAACATGCGACGTCGAATCGGCACTGAAATAATATTTTCATCATAGGGGAGTATTCTCATACTTTTTATTTTACAAAATATAAACATTTATAAATCTTCGGGTATTACAAACTCTCCCCTCCTTATCAGAATTTTCGCCCTCGAAAATCACGCATCCTCGTGATTCCCAAAGAAAGAGGGAAAGATATTCAACATTACATCCTCGCGTTCCCACGTCGCGTCCTTGGCAGGGTGGCCGGTCCACCAGACTTTGACAAAGTTTACCTGTCGATCCCGAAGAATTTTGCTTTGCCGATCAACAATCTGATAAGGTATTGTCGGACTTGATAAATCAGCTTCTATCTGCATGTCACTGGCCGAGATCATCAATTCAGGGTTCGGAATATATCGTCTGAGAGCGGATACATGAAAAACATCATGCAACCTCTATAATTCGACAGGCAAAGCTAGGCGATATGCTACTTCGCCAATTCGTTCAATCACAGGAAAGGGACCAACATACCTCGGACTCAATTTTCCAATCCGTTGCAATCGAGAAATCCCTTTGAACGGGTTAATCTTCAAACATACCTGATCGCCCACCGCAAATTCCACCAGACGATGTCGGGCATTATAATACTTCTGCTGACGATCCTGTGCAATTTTCATTCTTTGATGAATGATGCGGACTTTTCTTCAATTTTCTCTGTCCTCTTCTGTGGGAACAGTTTCTTTTCTCCATCTTCTGCCCAACTCAAAGGAGTTCTACATCGCCTCTCATATAGGCTTCAAATGGGGTCATTTGGATCGTTGTTTGGTAGCTATTATTATAAGCAAATTCGACCAACGATAAGATTTCTCCCAAGAGCCTTTCAAATCCAACACCACCATTCGCAACAGATCCTCGAGCATCTGGATGGTACGTTCAGACTGGCCATCTGTATGCGGATGGAAAGCAGTACTGAATAATAATCTTGTTCCCAACCTGTTGTGTACTCGCCGCCACAGGTCAGATGTAAACCGTCCATCACGATCTGATACGATCGTACGTGGAATACCATGTAATCGTACGATTACATTGATATAGAGTTCTACCAATTTTTCCGTCGGTCCACTTTGCTTGATTGGTATAAAATGAGCACTTTTTGTCAATCGATCAATGATGACCCAAATTCCATCATTCCCAGCTTTACTGCGAGGCATGCCAAACACGAAATCCATCGCAACATCATCTCATTTCCATTCCGGAATGGGAAGAGATCGAAGATACCCGACAGGCTTCTGATGTTCTGCTTTCACTACCTGACAGGTATGACACTGAGCAATATACTGAATGATATCTTTTCTCATATGAGGCCACCAGAAGTCCTGTTTCAAATTATGGTACATCTTAGTCCGACCGGGGTGAATCGAATATGGCGTATTATGCGCCTCTATAGGATATCCTTTCTCAGACTATCAGCATCTGGGACACATAATCTGTCATTCAAAAACAATAGAGCATCCTTTTCAACAAAGGCACTCACTTCTCCCTTCCGTAATTTCTCAAATATCCCCATCAAGAAGGGGTCGTGAGGTATCGCTTTCTGGATCCTCTCTTTATGCGAATATTGAATCTGCATCTGGTATAATTGTGCTTGTCTTTCTTCAGGTGTCAATATCACGCATATTTCCATATCCTGAAGCATATAAAGAAGCTTCTTATTATATCGCGGGGTGACGGACATCGCAGCAATACTTTTCCTGCTTAAGGCATCCGCAACCACATTTGCCTTACCTGGATGGTATTGAATAGCCAAATCATAATCCTTAATAAATTCTAACCATCTACGTTGGCGTAGATTAATTTCCCGTTGATCAAAAATATATTTCAAACTTTTATGATCTGTAAAGATTTCGCAACGAACACCATACAAGTAATGACGCCAAATTTTTAATGCAAATACCACAGCAGCTAATTCCAGATCATGTGTCGGGTAATTCTTTTCGGCATCCTTTAATTGTCGGGAAGCGAATGCAATCACCCTTCCACGTTGCATTAATACGCAACCCAATCCTTTATAGGACGCATCATTATAGATTTGAAAACCATCAGACCCTTCAGGCATCACCAACACTGGCGCTGTTGTTAATTTTTCCTTTAATGCTTTGAACGCTTGCTGACCATCATCTCCCCACGTAAATACTACGTTCTTCCGTGTCAATTGTGTCAAAGGTAGTGCTAGCTTCGAAAAGTCTTTGACAAATTTCCGATAATAGCCAGCTAAGCCTAAGAAGCTTCGTACTTCGGTCACCGATTTCGGTCGGGTCCAGTTGAGGATTGCTTCAATTTTAGCTGGATCAACAGCCAAACCTTCTGCATTAATTACATGACCGAGAAAGGCTACTTCAGTTAGCCAAAACGGACATTTTGAGAACTTAGCATACAACTGTTGTTCGCTCAAGGTTTGCAAGACTTGACGCAGGTGCTGAGCATGCTCTTCTTCCGTCTTAGAATAAATTAATATATCATCGATAAAAACTATCACAAACTGGTCCAAGAATGCCTTGAACACACTATTCATCAGGGCTATAAAAGCTGCAGGAGCATTCGTTAGGCCAAAAGGCATCACAACAAATTCAAAATGCCTATACCTGGTACTGAATGCTGTCTTGAAGACATTTTCCTCTCGAATTCTTAGCTGGTGATATCCGGATCGAAGATCAATTTTAGAAAATATACGTGCACCAACCAGCTGATCGAACAAATCGTCAATACGTGGCAGAGGATATTTATTCTTTATTGTCAACTTATTCAGCTCACGATAATCAACACATAGACGGAGAGACCCTTCCTTCTTTTTCATAAATAATACTGGAGCTCCCCAAGGTGAGGTACTTGGTCGGATAAATTTCTTATCAAGCAGTTCTTGCAATTGGACTTTCAATTCTGCCAATTTTTTGGTGCCATCCGATATGGAGTTTTCGCAATCCGAGCAGCTCCTTCGATCACTTGAATTTCGAATTCCACTTCTCTGGCTGGAGGCACACCAGGTAATTCTTCTGGGAATACATCCACGTAGTCCCGCACCACAGGTGCAGTCATAATATCTTTCTTTTCTTCTTTCATTTCTTTTATCGTTACCAAAATGGCCTCACAGCCTTTCTGCACCAATTTTCTGGCTTTCATTGCCGAAATACTGATTTTGGCAACCTCACCCAACCCTTGATAGATCATCGAACTTCCATCTGGACATTTAAACGCCACCTCTTTTGTTTTACAGTTAATCACGGCTTCTCGTTCCGATAACCAATCCATACCAAGTATGATGTCATACTCGATCAACGGTAAGACCGCTACATCAGTTTCAATTCTTTTATCATTAAAAGGTAGTGAGACTACGGCTCGTTCCTTTGTCATCAACACCGTATTATTCGGTAATAATACGCTCAGCGGTTGAGCAATATGATATGGTCGTATATGAATTGATTCCAGAATAGATGTTGAAATGAACGATTGACTAGCCCCAGTATCAAATAAAATTTTCAAAACTTGATCATGCATAAGTAGCATACCTGTAACAACCGTATCATCTGCTTTCGCCTCTTGTTGACCGAGATTGAAAGCTCGGGCTTGAATTAGCCTCTCATCTCTGGCCCTTTCAGCGGATGCCGATGCTATCGACTCCCCTTCCCTGGAAGTCCCAATATGATACATTCTCTGAGGCGGTAAGGCTGGGGCTCCTCTCAAACTTTCATCCCTTTGCAACTTCGGACAATCCTTTCGCCGGTGTCCCGGCTGGCGACAATAAAAACAGACCCCAGTTAAGCATTCTCCTCTGTGCATCTTGCCACATTTAGTACATTTGGTCACTGTTGATTGGGACACTTGAGTGCTTCCCGTCGTCACTGACTGTTGCTGCTTCTTCTTTTTCCAAGGGGCTTCACCTGTTCTACCTGATTTCTCTTGGCTAGTTTCTTTGAATCTCTTCCTCATTTCTGTCCTCCTTTGCCTCTTCTCAGTATCTAACTCGACTAATCGAGCCTTCTCTACCAGTAGTGCATACTCAGTAATATCAAATGGAACCACTGAAGCGCGGATATCATCCCGCAACCCTTCCTGGAATCGTAAACAACGTGCTTCCTCAGTTGCCACTGCAGACTCAACATAATAGACAAGACTGGAAAATTCAGCTTCATACTGAAGGACAGAGCGGCTTCCTTGAACTAATCGCAAAAACTTCTCCTGTAGCTGCCTCTTCTCAGTCCTCGGCACAAACCACTTTGTAAATTCCCGAGTAAACTCTGCCCACGTCACATGTGCCAGCCCACGTATCTGAAACTTCCCTTTCATTAGATTCACCCACCATCTCTTCGCTTCTCCTTCCAGAAGAAAAACGGCCAACTCCACCTTCCTCTCCGCAGGACACCGCATCGTATCAAATATGGTTTCAATTCGCAAGATCCAATCTTCTGTCTCGATCAGAGACAACCCACCACGAAAAGGCGGCGGTTTCAGTTCCAGAAATTGCTTCATATCGATATCAAGCAAACGAGACTGCTGCGGTTCCACAAGTGCTGGAGGAGGCACAACTGGCATCACTGGAGTTACTCCATGAGGAAGCACAGTTGGAGGGGTGTCCCGAACCAATCTAATTGCCTCCTCAATGGCTTAAGCAATGTCCGCAATATGAAGTGAGGTAGACTGTCGTCCACTCACACTTTCTTCTGACCTGGAATCCCTTGAGTCCGCAGGTTCATTCAAAGCCTCTCGCATCCTGCGGCTCGAATATACTTGGAAAGGTTCCTGAGGTCATAAAACAGTTTAGTACATTCGAATATACATTTGACATCATTGTGAGTTATATTTCATTCTGGTACTCTCTGCATTCCATGCATTGTGAAGAACCTCCCTCTGATACCACTTAATTGTAACGGCTCAAAAACCGCCACAATTTGAATCATTAGCTCGAGCGGGTTTTTCACATAATTATGCGCAGCAAAATGAATATTCAAAATGTACCAGTGCAAACATAACATCACATTTCATTTATTTCCAAAATATACACTATCTACAAGTATTCTACTACAAATCAAGTCAACCAGAGTATAAAAACAATATATCATGCTAACCCGTGGGCGAGCCACGTCTTCAACTGGTATCCGATCGGCATCTGCCTGAGCCCGTCTAGCGGGGTCTGGTACGCTGGTGCTCGGTTCCTAAAATAAATTAAATATCTCATTAGTTTAGAAAACTAAGTGAAATCCTTACTTTTTACCTGTAGCGCCGCACTGCAAGCAGACAAAAGAGTCAGCAACAATTAATCTGTATGATCATATTTCTAATCTACACAGGTAAATTATCTATATCTGATATCAATTCATATTTTCATATCAATTTCCTTTCTTCATATTTCATTCTCGAAATACTAAGGGTCATTCAACTATTTCATTCATCCGGGTCCGTCGACCCATCATATCAGTATCCACTTTAGGGCGCTTCGACGCGCATCAGGCTTCAACGCCTCCTAAAGGAATTCATATCATCTGTAGGAGTTCGACCCCCCCTACGAGGTGTGAGAGTTCTACCCCCCTCACGAGGTGTAGGAGTCTGAAACTTCCCCCCTACTAGGCCGACCCTATAGCATTTCGTTGCGTCGACGCGTGTTCAATTTCATTTCTATTTCTATCAGTTCATGTCATTCATTTTATATCAAAATAGGATAAGTTTGTATTTGTTTCCCCTCAGAATTCTATCGCTAGCTAACCTGTGTTAGCATTTTCGGCGATTCATCAATTCAATAACAGCTGAAAAGTAAATAGCTTCACGGGAAAAGAGGAAAAAGCAGTAAGGACTCACCCCAAGTTTTCCTTTACCCTTGTCCCTTGTAGGATTCTCGCCGCGTCTATCGCCGGACGCCATCCTCTGCAGTATCAATAAATCATTTACTTTAGGGTTGCGTCGCAAACACACACGAGCAGACTCCTAAAACGGTCACAACTACGACTCTAGGAGTTGCCTAGGGAAGGACTAGCATGGGTGACTTCTTACTAAATGTGCATCATTCCAATTTGCTCCAACATACAACCGCAAGGGTTGCCGACATGGCAACTCCTAGGGATGTGAATTGCAGCTCATCATAAGGGATAGTCCCATCATTCCTCACATAATCATCCCACACAAACAGCACAGCCGGCACACACACACAAACAAAACCCTAACTTCATCTTATCCAAAAATGGCTCAAAATCAAGAGGTAGAGTTTTGGAAGCCCTTCAGAAGCTTTTGGAAACAAAAGAGAGTAAAGAAACTCAAAAACCCCAAAACCCTAAGTTTCCAACCATCTCCAATCCATACACAAATACCAAAATCAACACAAAAGGAGTGGAGGAAAGGAGATTACCTTTCAATCGCAAGAAAAATCACTGAAATCGGAGGAGAAACAAGCCCAGTGGAGCATTCGGCGGAAATCGGCTGTAGCGCTTCCGTAGCTCTCCGTCGGAATGAAGATAATGAACACAGCCCGAAGACTTTAAGCATACAGTAAGTCCACCGCTGAACTTAACCATCCGGTAACTCCACCGGTTCAACCGGTCTAAATATACACTAGCAAATCAAGCCATTCAAAATGCTCTTATAAAATCCAGCCAAAACAAGCCATTTGCACACAGCTTAGCCCAAGTCCACCCAAAACAAAGTCCAAACCAAATCAAGCCCCCAATGCTTATATAAAATCTGGCCAACCGAAGCTATACAAAATTAAACGAAAACGAAACGACTGTCGCAGAATCGAACGAAAAAATCAAACATCAGAATTAACATGCGACGTCGAATCGGCACTGAAATAATATTTTCATCATAGGGGAGTATTCTCATACTTTTTATTTTACAAAATATAAACATTTATAAATCTTCGGGTATTACAATATAGACCAAATTTGATGGAAAATTCTGTGTTCTTCGTTGTGACAATGGGGGGGGGATATGATGATCGTGATCTGTTTGGCTCGTACCTATCCAATCATGGTATCTTGTATCTTTCATCAAATCACATGTGTTCACACTTCCACACAAAATGGATTGTTGAACGGAAGAATCTCCTTCTTGGTTGCACGTTATCTTCTTCATACTATGCATCTTTCCAAATCTTATTGTGGTGATGTTGTTCTCACTGCTTCTCATCTTATCAATCGTCTTCCCTCACATGTTTTAGACTATGCAACTCCAATCGCACGCCTCTCATCTATGTCGGTTGTTCATATCTCTCATTTGCCACTCCATGTATTTGGGTTTGTATGCTTTGTGTATGTTCATCAATCTTATAAGGACAAATTTGACCTTTGGGCTCAACATTGTGTATTTATCGGTTTTTCCTCCACCACGAAAGAATATGTGTTACCACCCTTCTTCCAAGCATTTTTTCTGTGTCATGGATATTACTTTTCAAGAAGAGGAATCTTATTATCCAGATTCGACTCGCTCTCTTCTCCAGGGGGAGAAGTGCTACCACCCTCCTTCGAGGCTTTTTTTCTGTACCATGAATATTACTTTTCTAGAGGAGGAATCTTATTATTCAGATTCGACTCACTTTCTTCATCAGGAGAAGTGTTACCACCCTCCTTCCAGGCATTTTTTGTACCTTGAATATTACTTTTCGAGAGCAGGAATCTTATATTCTAGATTCAACTCACTCTCTTCGTCATGAGGAGATGAGCAACACTGGTGTTGATCCTCCTCTTCCTCTTATTCCTTTCATCCCCACTCAGTCTTCTATCCCCGCTTAGTCTTCTATCCCCGCTTAGTCTTCTATCCATGTTTCTGCCATTCAGGTACCCCCGTCGTCCCCTGCCCAAGTTTCTCTGCTTCCTTTGATTCCTCCTCCTCTGTATATATACCACCGTCGCCAACCGGGGAAACATGTTGCTAGCGCTCCACCTCTACCAGCGCCCGCTTCAGACTTGGATTCCTGTGACGATTCTCTTGCTTTGCTGAAAGATAAAGATGTAAGCATAGAACACCCTATTTCCAATCATGTTACTTATCATCATCTTATCCTGGCCCATCAGGTCTTTGTTTCTTCATCATCTTTGGTTTCCATTCCCAAGACATTGCAGGAAGCATTGAGTATACCGGTTTGGACATGGTCTATGGAGGAAGAAATGTCTGCCTTCGAAAAGAGTCATACATGGGAGGTCTCCTCCGTTCTCCCTGGGAAGAAAGCCATTGGATCATGATCGGTGTTCTTGATTAAGAAGAATCTGGATGGTAAGATTGAACGATACAAGGTTCGGCTAGTTGCTCAAGGATACGATTAGACTCAAGGAGTGGACTATTATGAGAACTTTGCTCCCACGGCAAGATGGAGCCCATACGGGTTCTTCTATCATATATCACTTACTTAGGATGGGTTCTTCATCAATGTTAAAAATGTCTTCCTCCATGGTGAGATTAATAAGGAAGTGTACATGAAATTTCCTCCTTGATTCGTAAAACAGGGGGCAAAAGGTCTCGTTTCTCGCTTGAGAATATCTTTATATAGGCTGAAACAGTCTCCAAGGGCATAGTTTGACAGATTTCTTAAACCAATGATATAGTTCAGTTATAAGCAGGGGCAATCTGAACACACTATGTTTATCCACTGAAACGACCAGAGGATTATGGTCCTTATTTTCTATGTGGATGACATTTTGATTACGGACAATGACACTAAGGAGATTAGTAAACTTAAGACTCTTTTATCTGCTGAGTTTGAGGTGAAAGACTTAGAAAGATTACGATACTTCCTGGTGACGCATGGCGAATCTATAGGCGGCGAATGAGTTATGCCCTAACCCTACATGCAATGCAATACCCGACAGATAAATCAAAATTAGCAATAAATAATTAAATTGCAAGAGATAATTTACACAAGGACACAATAATTTTTTAGGCAAGCAGGTTTAGGCATTCCTCCGTTTGGAGGGCCAAAGTGAGAACATGCGGCGAATAGTTCCTGCAAATCACAAAATAATCTAGAGCAAAATTTTACGATGCTATTTATCCAAACAAATATAAAATCGCATCAACATATTATAATATTAATAACCAAGATCCATACAATAAATAACAACTCACAAACATAGGGGCTGCCGTAGGAGAGCGATCCGGAGTTGTGTGGCACAATAGGGACGATCCAGAGAGCAATTGGTGCTGAAATAATGAGATAATAACCGGATCTGGCTTAGTAAAGTGGGATTGGGCTGCAGGTGTGTAGATTTAGTGGTTTAGGAGCAAAATAGGGCTGTGGGAGAGATGACACTGGCTGTGTGGGGGCTGGAACGGGCTTGGAAGGGCAGATCTGAGTCATGGGAGGTAGATCTGGCTTAGTGAGGAGGGGCAGCGGAAGAGGGTGGCTGGCGGTGGTTCCACGGAGAGGGGCCGCGGCTGAGGGTGGCTGGTGAGATGCTGGGAGGACTTGGGGAGGCGGTTGTATGCAGGTAACAACAATAGTGAAGCTGCAGGAGCGATATCAGAAAGCTGCGACATGTGCGGTAATAGTAGAACAACAATATTCAAGGCGCATGAACAGTAAACATTGATATTCAAGACACTTGAACAGTAAAACAATCATATTCAAGGCACAAAAATAGTAAAACAACGATGTTCAAGTGACAGGAACAGGAAAATCAACGATATTAAAATCGCAGAAACAAAAAAAGTTGTTGTGTGGAATGACAATCGCTGGAATGACCAGTAGGGGATGCGATTAGGGCATCCCACCATCGACAACTATGATTGGTCGGAGGTGGGGTTATCCAAATACATCAAAATAAATGAAAAAATAATAAAGTAATATATGAAATCGATTCGCAATGCGGATCCGAACGCATCCGCGGAGTCAAATCATCAATCCGGGCACGTCATATATGGTATGTTGCCAATTGGTGCCGAATGAGCCCAAAACTCGTCCGTCGCCGCGGGTCCACGTTTTTGCTTCGCATCACCTGGTTATTGAGGTGACTCGGTCGAACCAAGGTATTTTTATCTTTCAACGAAAGTATGTCCTAGACCTTTTAAAAGAAATCAGAATGCTCAATTGTGCCCATGCACATAGTTCTATGGAGGAGAATCATAAGATAGATGGGGATGGTGATCGCACAGATACTTCAAGCTAGTAGAGATTGGTTGAGAAACTTATATATCTGTCTCACACATGTCCTAACATCACGTATGTTGTTTGTATCTTGAGTATATATAGGTATGCCCCTAGGATCAATCATCAAGAGGCAGCATATCGCGTATTGCGATACTCGAAAAATGTTTTTGATTGTGACCTTTTGTTCTCTCAGAACAATCACTTGAAGATTGAAGTCTTCACTCTCATTGGGATGGATGTCGTGATGACATGAAATCCACCACCAGATATTATACCATTGTCGGAGGAAATTTAGTGGCATGGAGGAGTAAGAAACAGAATGTGGTTGTTAGATCTAGTATTGAGGCTGAATATCATGCAATGTATCAAGGCCTCTGTGTAGGTCTTTGGGTGCATACCATGCTTCATGATCTGGGGCTCCAGGAGAATAGCCATATCTCCTTATATTGTGACAATAAGACTGCGATCAACATAGCTTATAACCCCGTTCAACATGATAGGACTATACATGTTGAGGTGGATCGACACTTTATCAAAGATCACCTGGATAAATGAAATGTGGTCTTTCCGTTTGTGCATTCCAAAGACTAACTTGCTGATGTTTTCAAAAAGAGTTTGAGATATGATGTTTTTGTGGATGATATTCAGAAGCTTTGAATGACAGATATTTTCCATTCGACTTGAGGGGGAGAGTTGTATTTAGTCAAATCTATTTGGTTAAGTAGTATTTCTTATCCCATTGTAGGGGTATTTTGGTCCGTATATTTTATGCTCTACTCATATATGTAAGAGTAGTGAGCTTAGATTATCAATGAATCATTATTTTGCTCCTTTCCACTGAAGTTTGTCAGCACCTCGGGCAGGTCCATGTTAGAGATGAATGTTGGGGTTCTCTGCATGGGAGAACTCAAGGAATTCATTTCAGATATGCAAGCACGGGATGTGTTCTCGCGAGGTGCATCAACACCTCGAGGAGAAGCTTGCGGGCCAGAAGAGAGTACTGACAAACTAGCAAAGGAGATATCATAGTTCCGAGAGTTGGAGGATTGGTAGGGAGGTCTCCTGGATAGAGCACTGCAGGAGGCATCACAAAACAAAAAATCCCGGAAGGAGGCTACCCAACGTCTAGTTGCTCTTGAAGTGGAGAGGGCTAAGCTTGATGTGGTTCGTCGGAGGGCAACAGGGGCTTATCACGGCATATTCTTCTTCAAGCAGCGCGACAGAGCAGAGGGAGTAGCCAAAAGCAGAGTAGTACCTTGCTGAAATCAGTGAGTTGATTGTCAACTATGTAGACGGGGAATTAGCTGTTGCAAGTCGCCCGGGATACAAGTGTTGATTTTGTAGATACCTTGAATATGGTCAACTTTGTAGTGGTCAATGTTTATTCTATGGTAGATGCCATTTCTGCAAAGTTGAGGCAGTTAATGCCTTTTCCGAGAGGCATAAATGAAGATGATTTTGTATTTGATCCGTTTTTAATCCACCATGCTATTTATTTTTGTTTCTCAATTTTGATTGTTGTGTTACTGTGCAATTATGTGTGGTTTTTTACTGTGTTTGTTTGTGTTGGACAAAATGAATTCACGAATGTTGTTTGTCTCTTATGATGTTTGTAAAGTATTTTGGTGTTTGAGTCGGGATGGTGTTGTGCGCGTGTTTGCCAGAGCGTCAAAATCTGTCTTGTTAGAGGATCATGGTGATGATATCTGGGCATGGTTTTCGAAGGGGTATTATCGGTTCGAGACACATGTTGTTACTACATATATATGGGATAGTATTTGCGTGTACTCTCGTCATTGCTTGTTTGGAGCGCCATGGTCTCTAAGGTTTCTAAGTGTTCAACACTATTTGTCTCTTCTTGTGCGAATGCTCAATCAGTGGTGGAAGAAACTGACTTGCGTGAGCTGCGGAAGAAATATGAGATCCCAGAGAGCTTTTAGTTGAAGTTAACCTGGGTGGGGAGAAGTGCAATGTCTGCACAAATGGTGATTTAATTTTCTTCATTGATTAATTTCACATGGGGCTGAGGCCGCTGTAACACCTCACCCAAGTTTAACAGGAATCAACAGTCCGGCTTGGTCCGCGATAACAAGTAAACTAAGTAACGGTATATAAACTGGTATAAAGCAGGTAAAAGCAATGAAAGTGCTAAAAAAGAAAACTTACAGCGGAATAGTGAAGTAATTCTAAAGTTAAAAGTGTATCTTGTAAATCTAAATTCACAGAGCCAACTAAAACTGAATATAATACTAGGGGACTGAATTACCATCAAACTGAAATAACTGATATACTATGAAGCACAGATACTTCCCCGAAGGCAGCGTACCCGTACCGGATACGTATCCGGTACCGGTACGTACCCGATACTCGATGGATACACCTATGTGGACACACTTGGACTTAGCACATCATTCTGCATACTGTGATGGTAGTCTGTTTTTCTAGAGTAAACAAATGTTGGCTCTATGCTAAGAAGTGTTGGTACGCCCAATTAAGTTGTGTATCTGTACTGAGTATGTTTCTGGTATCGGTGCCTTTGTGTTACAAGTACGTGTATTGAACGTGTTGATTCAACACAAGTTATTAACAAAACGGCTAACTTGTCTTTAGACTAACCAGAGATTGAAGATGTTGATCTCCAACAATGAAGAAAAAAAATTTGATAAGTAACTTGTTTAATTTTTATCTCTTTTGGTTAAACATATAAGATGTTAAATTTTGTAATATTTACGAATGCTTAATGTTTGAAAACTTCATGTTATGTTGCATTGATTTGTGAACTTGTACTTCAAGTTATGATTTATGTTTAATGTTTCAATGTTTTGAGAACTATTTATTGCACTTGTGATATATAAATATATATTTTATTTGTTATAACGTATCATGCCGTACCCGTATCCTTGTTTTTAAAATTTTGTCGTACCGCCGTACCCGGTACGTATCGTATTCGGTACCCGTACCCGTACCGGTGTTTCCTAGTTGATATATCAAAACACAGGTGAAACACAACAAAATTCAAATGTCTGTAAATAAGAGCAAAGTACAACAACAGTAGTAAAACTGAATAACTGAAGACTGAAGACTGAGCCGCCTATCTTAAGCGGATCCCCTGACCTGAGCCCCCTGTAAAAACAAGTTTCATATGGGTCGGGCCCACTGAAGAGTAAGACAAACTACTCTCTCCAGCAACACTTAAAAAAAATATTTTTTTGGTGAGTAATACATGAATTTAAAAGTTTGTATAAATATTCTAATATTAAATGTGGCACTTGAGATCATGGTCTGACATGAATTCAACCTATCGTGTGATCTGACACACTTTCTTATCTGTATCGATCGTTGATTTCTAAAGTTTTGAAGTTATATCTATTGTAAGTTTCAACCTGTTTCGCTGACTTCTTATTAACTCGTATTACTAAGAACGACTGTACACAACTAGAGACTGCATTCCGAGTGGCAAGCCTGATGGTGGCCTGAACTAAATGTTCCTCAAGTGGAACACAGACTCCTATCTGAGGAGTTTCATATCTGAAACAAGGGTCATCGACCCTGAGCTTGAAATCCGAGTGGTGGCCTACTTGCCCTAGAAATACGGTGGTGTGCCTCCACCAGGATCGCGAGGGTAAATCCTTCCTCGCCACTTTTCTTGATTTCCAATTAAACTGATGTTCAGTGAGTCTAACACAGAATAGGACTCTAGTTAAATACACTGGGATTATGATTTTCATGATACTGATTCTGTTAAATTAATCCTAAGCGTATCCTACCTCGTTGACCTGGTTCTAACTTAGGAACTTGTAAATCTAAGTGCGTATAACAACATTTTTAGTACATGAATTAAATTAATATGAACTGCTGGACTAAAAGGAGTCGAATTTCTTACCGCGGTGCTTCGACGCTCGTACACGCGTCGAGGTGACATGACTTTCCTTCCCAAAAGATCTGACCGTTAAGGACTTCTCCAATCTCTTGCTCCAACTACCACCGAAAATCTGAAATCTAAACGGGAAATAATACTTAAGCTTTTATTTAGGGTTTCGGTGAAAGTTACTCCAAACAAAGACAAAAGACTAAATATGGAGGAAAAGACGTAAATGAAGGCGTTACCTCGATCTAACAGTGGTTAGCCCCAAAATTTAGTGACTGAAAAGAACTGAATTCTTTGATTCCCAAATTAGGGCCAAAAGGAAATGAAAAGAAAATCAAAATCGGCCTCCAACTAAAACGATTTTTGGTAGGAAATGAAAATACCAAGGAATGGAACTCACCAGAGCCAAAGTAGGGTTTGCAGAAACTTTTTCCTACGGTTAGGGTTGAATCCGAAACTTCAACGACACTAGAGAAGAAGGAGAGGGCCGACTAGGGTTGTAGAGGGAGGAGGAGAAGTCGACACGAGGTTCCGGCGACAGAGGAGTGTTCGGCTAGGGCTTTGGTTCCCTGTTGCGGCGTGACTGTTTGCGACGGAAGGCGCGACCCCTCCGAAATGCGATACGCCCCGCTGCGTTTTTTTCTGATCGGGTGGGAGTTATGTTATCGGGATGGAGGGGCATGGCTTATAATAGAGCGGTTTCTCATTCGGTTTATATCCGTGAACCAGTTATTAGAGAGGGGGGAATTTATACACTATTTATATATATACAAAAACAATATTCTAGTTATTTAGTGAAATTATTATTGTAAGCTAATTCACTACTACGCAGGAGGACCATAAGAGATGAATGTTACCTTCATACTCCGCCGACTCGATTAATTAAGCTTGCGATCGGACCCTGAAATTAAATTAAGCACGACGTCAAAATCTGGGACGTTACAGCCGCTGCTGAGATCCCCGAGAGATTTTAGTTGAAGTTAACATGGGTGGGGTGAAGTGATGTCTGCACAAATGGTGATTTAATTTTCTTCATTGATCAATTTCACATAGGGCTGAGGCCGCTGCTATTGGATGAGTTTGTGGAGATACTGGAAGTGTTTGGACTGGTCCCTGCATAAATTCATTTGAACAATGTTTGCTTGATTTGTTTGTTTATCACATTGTTGTGGATATCCTCCGACATGACCGACATAAAGGTTTTATGGACAAAACGACACGTTTCCGATGTTTTTTTGCAAAATATCCTTTTGGAATATATCCTCCGATATGTCTGCTATTGATCGATATATTCACCGATATATCGGCCGATATATCCGACATTTTATTGACTGATTTTTTTCAATTTATTTTAATTAGTGTCTATGATCCAATAGATAATAGACCAACATTGTTTCATTATTTATGTTGTTTTTTCGTTCCTCTGACTTTCTTCCTTGCTCAAGTTCGTCATCGACTTCAATTATGCATGGTCTATGAATTATGGACTAGAGGTTCCTTATCTTCCATTGTCATCTACAACGCCTCGACATTCTGCTTGGTCTTGTTTTATTTCACGCGTTATACCGTTATTATTTGTGTAACACAAAATATTTATATTAGTTTGATAAATTTAGGAGTTCAATAAATATTAAATTATTAATACATTAATATATATAAATTAAAAAGGATTAAATTTATAAATAATTACACATAAATAATTAAATATTAAAACCCGATATATGAAATATCCCCGATATATCCCCTGACATATTAAAACCGACATGAAAAACCTAAAATGACGTGTCCCTGATATCCGACATCCACAACCTTGGTTTATCATGTATCTCCGGCTGCAGCGAGCGAGATGGGATTTTAAAATGTTTCATTGTTCACCATCTGCGACAGTAAGGAGGGGACTGTATACTTTGTTGGTTCTTCCTTAAAAACGGCAAACATGGAGAACAAGCTGCATGATTGTAATTCATACTTTTTCAGGGTTAGGGGTCCCTTTAGCGTTAATACATAAATGTATTCTGCTGCGTAGAGTGAAGTCATTTTCCGGACACCGCAACTTTTTGTTGAAGAGGAGAGGATGACACTTTTCATACCGAGGTGCTCGATGTCACCCTTTATCAAGGTTTAGTCGAAAACGTGTGCCAATTGGATCATACTATCCGAAAGTGTTTCATGTTTCCTTGTGCTTTACATTTTTAGGGAAAGAAATTCACTTCGTTGTTTGCGTGCAATAGAGAAAAACTTCCTGGTAGAGTAAATGTTAATGTCATTAGAGAGGGTAGTGGAGAAATTTTCGTGGAAAACTAATCCTACTCTGAAAAGGAAGGGGCACAATAGGGAAAAACTTCCTGGTAGAAAAAATGTTAATGTCATTAGAGAGGGCAGGGGAGATATTTTCGTGGAAAACTAATCCTACTCTGAAAAGGAAGGGGCGAGGTGGTCCCTAATGAGTTCCTCGGAGAGAAGTCGAGCGAGGTGGTCCCTAATGAGGGTGCCGACAGAGCCAGTTGAGCGTTCTTCCTTTATGGTGGAAGGGGAAGAGGCGTGTCAGACGGTGCTTGTGTCGAAAGAGGCAAAAGTGTGGCATGCGATGGGAAGACTGATCTTCATTACCGCGGATGATGGATCTTTGGCCGACCTCACTGTCGGAATTCCCTCGGTGATGGGTGAAGAGGGGGGACGTGTAGCGTATGATTTAGGTATGACATTGTTATTTTCGAATGACAAGAATGCCTTGCGGGACCTACACATCTCGACGCTAGTGGCAGAGAGATGTAAAGCATTGTTGGCGGCCTTTGAACGTACACACATGATTGGTTGTAAATTCCTCGAGGCAGTGAAAATTGTTAGGCGCCTGATGGGGATCCTTCAGAGGCAAATCACCGCAAGGCGGCACCCACCTTTGTCTATTTGTGCAGGAAGACTTGACCGGCTCGGCAATCCAACTCCACGGTTGCGTACGACTCGCCGTTTTGATACATTTTCCTATATTGGATTGTCATTTTCTATTTTTATTTCATGTATTTTATCCCAGACATTCCATACCAATCATAGTCGTCGATCTCGGGTGCCCTAGTCTTGTTTTTATTATAAATAGGCATGTTGGAGATGCCATTGCAATCCCTCCATGGTGAAGATTCCATGGAACCCTTGGTGACAACTCCTAGGCCTTCTCCCGCTCCCCAAAGGTAACCTCCCCCTAGCCACCTTCCTCTACCTCAAATCCCCCCACCATCACTCCCACACCCCCTCCAAACAGCCATCTGCCGCCCTCCGCACGCTGTCCAGCAAAACCTCCATCTCCTTACCTACCGCCACCTCTCCCAACCATCTCTCAGCCTTCTGCCTCCCCTTCCAGCCACCCTCCCCTTCTTTCGCCGCCCCACCCCAAGCCCCAGCAGCCACCGCAACCCCTCTCTACCCCCTCCTCTACAACCTGACGCCTCCAACTCCACTACCACCCTTCTTGGAAACCCTACAAGCTACTAACCTCCTAGATCTGGCGTCCTACAACCCAATCTCACTCCATACAGCCAAATCCAGTCTAACAAGCCCTTGTTTCCCTTCTGGAACGTCTCCACGGCGTCGTGCTTTGCCAGATTATCACATCTCGAGCAGCCCCCATGCATTTGTGAGTGTCCTCTTATTGTACGAACTCTTGTTTTTTTTATATTAATCCACTGTATTTGGTTCCTTTATTTGTTTGGATATTTGGTTTGTGGAGTATTGTTTAGATACACTTGTAAACCACCAAAAGGAATTATTCGCCGCATGCTTAGCTTTGACCCTCCCCGTGAAGGAAAGTCGTTGCTTGTTAGCCTCAAGAAATTCTATCTTGTCTATACAATTGCGTTAATTGATGCTTATTGCTAACTATTAATTATTGTCGTCATCATTTGGTTGTTTGCATCATATTAAAATAGTAGTAATTTGGAACCACGCCCACTAATAGAGGTGCATTGTAGGACTCCACCACACACCCTAACCTACAACAGTTGGTATCAGAGCACAAAGTTTGGTTCACGCCTATGCTTCGTAGTGGTAGGGTTTATAGACCCCCAATGTCTCTTCCAAACGTCACCGAGGACCGAGCAAATAGTTCGAATTCGGGTACGACATTAGCTGAATTTCAGCGACTTGTCCTTAAACATTTAGATACCACAGGTGCCAAGTTTTGGGATATTCGTCAAGACCTCACAATGATGAATACCCGTCTAAAGAATATGGAAAATCCAAGAGACATCTCCCCAACTGGGGAATCACTTGAGGATGAGCCTGACATTCCTCCTCATCCTGAACTACGTCTGAGGGATGTTCATCCACCCCTTGAACGACATTATCGTGGCATTCCCCGTTAGAGTCCAGCCCCGCCTTCGTGACAGGGCCGAGAATACACCCAGAGCGCTGACATGGCCCTGCTTATGTCAGGCACCCACCACAGCGTGACGAACCCCGAGTATTCTCTCGTGATCATAGAGGTCGTATACCACCACCCGGTCGCCGTGATCTTGACCGCGATGACTATTAATTCCAGTCGTAGAGAGCGTGGACCCGCACCCGCCTGACATGATTATGTCCATGATGAGTACTATGAGGATTATCCGGAGCCGCATAGTGGTGTTCACCAGCATGAAGATGACATTACCAAGCGCATTTGCATCGTTGCACCCTCCTTTGATGGTCGCATGGACCCAAAGGCCTTTAGAAATTGGCTCCTCAACATAGACCATTATTTCGAGTGGTACAACATGAGCGACGAGAAATGTGTCTGGTTCGCCAAAATGAAGTTGGTTAGGTAGGATAAAATGTTCTGGACTACTATAGAGAGATCGTTTGATGGGGGGGGCTATTATCCCATCACCCGATGGGATGATATGAAGCAGTGATTGAAAGACAAGTACCTCTATGCGTCTTATAGAGACCAATTTCTTGATCAATTACATAGCTTACGTCAGGGGAAACTTACTATTGTTGATTATATGGCTCGTTTCGATGTGCTTGTCGTTAGAAATGACATTTCATAAGAGGCCATTGCCACTGCCTTTCGTTTTAAGGCTGGCTTACGTTCTAAAATTTGAAGAGAGATGATTCCCCATCACCTAGAGAGTGTCGATCAGATCTTTCAACTCGCCTTAGAGCAAGAGCAGTACCTCTACTCGTCCAGGCCGAGATAGGTTCCCTCTCGATCTGATACCTTGACCTATAGGAAGCTAAGTTACCAAAGGCGCAAGGCGCACCGAGGCGCAAAGGGCCCCTGGAGCCTAGGCGCAAGGCGCAGGCACGCGCCTGAGGCACGTGAGGCGCAAAAATTGGGGAAAAAGGAAATTGAGCGAATTGGGCGCCCAATTCGCTGAAATTGTGCGAATTGGGCGTCCAATTGGCTGAAATTGAGCGAATTCACTGAATTTCAGTGAATTGGGAGCCCAATTAGCTGAATTTCAGCGAATTGGGAGCCCAATTAGCTGATTTTCAGCGATTTGGGCGCCCAATTCGCTCAATTTCAGCGAATTGGGCGCCCAATTCGCTCAATTTCAGCGAATTGGGCGCCCAATTCGCTCAATTTCAGCGAATTGGGCGCCCAAGTGCGCCTAGGGGTGCCTCGGGTGCGTCTAAGATCATGTTTTTGCCCATATTAAAAAAAAAATTAAAAATATCTTGAAAGGCCTGGGAGCCTGTAAGGCGCGCGCCTGGGCGCGCCTGGGGCACATCGCCCGCCTCAGCTGTGCTGAGGCGCGGCGGACTGCGCCTGGTGCGCCCAGAGCCTCAGGCGCGCCTAGGCGCGCACCTTGACAACTATGATAGGAAGCCTGCCCCACCCCAGTCCACATCAGCTACGCCCCCACATGGCCTGGCTGACATGAAGGTCAAAGCCGCCGCCAAAAATGGCCTGAGATCTGGGGGTATACAATATTATAGATGCTCAAGTAGAAGACACATGGCGGCTCAGTGCTCCCACACGAAATCTGCTTGTTGAGGATAATGAGTCGGGCCTAGAAGGCAAAGATGAGATTGTTGAGGAGATTGCAACCACTTTTGAGGAGGGTTGGGAGAGTGATGCTGAGAGGTCATTAAAGATGGTAGTAGTTCGATGCCTCCTAAATACCTCTCGCGCTGATAAAGATTGGCAATGCACCATTATCTTCTACACATTTTCCTAGTGCAGGCGGTCCCTGCAAGCTGGCAATAGATTGTGGGAGTTGCGTGAACATCGTGGCCCAGAAGGGCCTAGAGCACATGCAAGTGATGGTTGAGCCTCACCCCCATCCTTACCGTTTTATTTAGGTAAATAAGACCGCGATTTAGGTTACTCAACGATGTCTTGTTCCGATTAGCCTAGCCACATTCGGGGACCGCATGTGCTGTGACGTCATTCCAATGGACGTCGCCCACATTTTGCTCGGCAGACTTTGGTTGTATGATCGTGATGCCACGTGTTTCAGTCGGTCAAACATGTGTGTCTTTTACGACAAGGGATGAAAGATTATGTTGCCCCCCACCCAACCAAAGGAAAAATCTAAAGGTGAGCCCTCATTTAGTACGAGCTCCTCATGGCCCTTGCATATCTTGAGACAGAGTTAGTTTTTGAGAGACATTACTGGATGCTGGCGTTATATATGTAGTGATGACCACTATGACTCCTGATTGCCCTACACTATGGCCCACAACTTTCATGGACTCGCAACCTTCTACAGGAGATTCGTTAGGGGATTTAATTCGGCTATGAACTTGTTTATCAGTTGTCTCTGCAAGGGAGACTGTCAGTGGACCATTGCGACCACTCGCGCATTGGAAGAAATTAAGGAAAAGTTGATGACCGCTCCTGTTCTGAGACTCCTTAATTTCATTAGAGCATTTGAGGTTGCTTGTGATGCGTCAGGTGTTGGTATTGGCGGTGTATTGATTCAAGAAGGACACTCGATTTCGTATTTTAGTGAGAAGTTAAATGATGTCAAGCAAAAATACTCGAACTATGTTCGAGAGTTTTATGTTATTTTCCAGTCTCCGCATTATTAGAGACACTACCTCCTGCCCCAGTAGTTTGCACTCTACTATGATCACCGAGCCTTGCGCTATCTTGACTCCTAGAGGAAGTTGAGTCATCGGCACGCTAAGTGGGTAGAGTATTTACTAGATTTCCATTATGTTCTTAAACACCGCGCTGGTGTTGAGAAAAAGCCCGTTGGTTCACTGAGCCATCGAGTCTCACTCTTATAGACGATGAGAGCTCGAGTGGATGATTTGAGAGGGTTGATCACGGACTACCCGATTTTTCTGGATTTTAGAGAGTTGTATGCTTCGTTATCAAGGGACCCTCCAGATTTCGTCCAGGGGTTTCAATTATCCACGGAAACTTATTTCGGGGCTCCCGTCTTTGTATACCCATGATGTCATAGCGTGCCTACCTAGCATGGGAATTACATGCGGGAGGCGCCACCGGTCATTTTGGAGGAGAGAAGTCGATAGCCATGACGGAGGACCGAAGGATATAGCTCGCATCTTGTGTCATTGTTGTGTCTGCCGAATGGCCAAGGGTACGAAACAAAACACTATCTTGTGGACTTATATATGCAATGATGACCACTATGACTCCTGATTGTCCTACACTATGGCCCACAACTTTCATGGACTCGCAACCTTCTACAGGAGTATTGGAACCCCTAGGTGATTTGGGCTAGGTTCTCTTCTTAGGTTGTGACCCATATTGTATAGAAGGGTCAAAGCTTTATGTGTTTCTAGAGTGTAGGCCATGTTCTTAGAGTCAACAGATCAAAGGACCAACCTACAACACTGCTAGAGACTTAAGACTTAGAGAAATCAAGATTTAGAGAAAGAGATCTACATTCGTCGAACTCAGGTCGACGATAGTCGTGCTCAGCTCGACTAATTCAGAGCTAAAATCTCTGAGCTGAGCTCGACGAACTTCATGCTCAACTCGACTAACTCAGAGACAAAGAACACTCAACGTCAAATGTGTTATTCACTCAACGCCGACAGATCGACCAAGTTCTTAGGTAGACTAACGTCACAGTCTCAGGTCAACGAACTTAGAGCACAGAACAAGAAGATTTCATCAAGCAGCAGTTAGCTATTCAGAGGTCGACGATCTTGTAACTCAGCTCGACGAACAACAATACTTAGCTCGACGAACAACAATACTTAGCTCGACGAACAGCAATACTTCGCTCGACGAACTATGGACTCAGCTCGACGAATTCTATCTTCTGGTCGACGATTCCAGACTAAGTTATTTCCTTCTGTTTCTATTATATTGCAGCAATTCCTGTGTAATTAATGCTCTAACATTCTCTGAATATTACCGTTAGACAGAGCATTAATTATGGTGTTCATCAGGATTATTGCCTGCCATTTTTTCAATGAAACAGTTGGGGAAAGTAATCAATGTCGTGTAATTCTCAACGTCATCTGCATTGATTACAGGAGGAATTTCAAAATTCAAATGATCGTCGACAAACCAATAAGTCATTATTCTGCTGAAAGAAGAAGAGACACGAGATCAACAATACACAGAGACAAAAAATCTTGTTCTTCTTCATCTGTCCTCAGTCTGCTCCAAGGCTTTCCAAGAGACAAACATCCTTATCAGTCTAGAAGCCTGCTGTCGAGCAATCATCAAAAGCTGAAGGCCTACACCCTTGAACAAAGCTTCCACTCCTGAACCATTCAAGATCTCAGGGGGAGCTTTGACAACAAATAAGAATCCACACAGTCTTCTCATTTTGACTTGAGAAAAGAAGACTTACATCACTCTCTCATTCCCACCTCTGTACAGAGTTTTAATTCCCTTCAAAATTATTCTGGTTGCAAGTCTCCTTCCAAAAGACTTGGGTTGGTTTTTGAGCACCTGATCAAAAGCTCATTGGTGACAGTCACTTGATCAAAACCTGTAGTGGATTCCTACCAAGGGTGGTAGAAGAGTGGATGTACCCAGTTTGGGGAACCACTATAAATCTCTTTTGTTGTCTGGTTGCTCTTTCTCTTCTGTTCTTGTTGTGGCTGTGTTAGTTAGATATTCTGTGATCTTTGTTTTTTTTTAATCTGTGATAGTTAGATATAATTGTTAAAGGTAAAGATAGTTTATTGTTAAAGAAGAAAATTTTAAAACAACACACAGACATACTCTATTCACCCCCCCCCCCCCCCCCCGTCTAGAGTATATCAGATCTAACCCTAACTTTCAAGGAGATTCGTTACGGGATTTAGTTCGGTTATGGACTTGTTTATCAGTTGTATCTGCAAGGGAGACTGTCAGTGGACCATCGCGGCCACTCGCGCATTGGAAGAAATTAAGCACAAGTTGACGACCGCTCCTATTCTGAGACTCCTTGATTTCATTAGAGCATTTGAGGTCTCTTGTGACACGTCAAGTGTTGGTATTGGCGGTGTATTGATTCAAGAGGGACACTCGATTTCGTATTTTAGTGAGAAGTTAAATGATGTCAAACAAAAATACTCGAACTATGTTCGAGAGTTTTATGTTATTTTCCAGTCACCGCGTTATTGGAGACACTACCTCCTGCCCCGGGAGTTTGTACTCTACTATGATCACCGGGCCTTGCGCTACCTTGACTCCTAGAGGAAGTTGAGTCATCGGCACGCTAAGTGGGCAAAGTATTTACTAGATTTCCATTACGTTCTTAAACACCGCGCTGGTGTTGAGGAAAAGCCCGCTGATGCACTGAGCCATCGAGTCTCACTCTTATAGACGATGAGAGTTGAGAGGGTTGATCACGGACTACCCGATTTTTTCGGATTTTGGAGAGTTGTATGCTTCGTTATCAAGGGACCCTCCAAATTTCGTCGAGAGGTTTCAATTATCGACGGAAACTTGTTTCGGGGCTCCCGTCTTTGTATATCCATGATGTCATAGCGTGTCTACCTAGTATGGGAATTACATGTGGGAGGCGCCACCGGTCATTTTAGAGGAGACAAGTTGATAGCCATCACAGAGGCCCGAAGGATATACCTCGCATCTTGCGTCATTGTCGTGTCTGCCAAACGACCAAGGGTACGAAACAAAACAATATCTTGTATACCCCATCGCCCTCCCTGCACCGCCCCTGGGAAGACATTAGTATGAACTTTGTACTTGGGCTCCCTCACACTCTGAGGAAACATGACTCCATCTTTGTATTGGTTGCTCAGTTTTAGAAGATAGCTAACTTTATTGTGTTTAGTAAGATCACTGATGCACCCCACGTTGTTGCTTTATTTGTAAGTGACGTCCTTATATTACACGGCTCACCGAAGTCTATCGCGTCTGATAAGGACATGAGGTTTATGAGTTATTTCTGGAGGACTTTGTGGCGGAAGACTGGAACTGTTATAAACTGGTCGGGCCCAAGACTCCGAATAATCTACGAGAATATTGGGTAATCCGGACCTGACCGACCGCAGTCGAATGACAACAACATCCCCAACCAAACCTCCGTGGAAGGCTCCGAATTATCTACGAGAATATTCCACGGTAGTTTGTTGAGCGCTGGGATAAAACCCCCGACCTCATTTATAAGAGGGGACAAACACCACCTTCTCATACCCAAGTGTTGGCTTCATGCCAAAGGCATTCTGTGGTCCTTCTGGGAGGAAGGGATGACCTACGCAACCTATGTCATCAATCAGAGGCCTTTGAGTGCGATCAACATCTCCTCATGAGATGATGTTTAAGGAGAAACCCAGCGTGGAACACCTTCGGGTGTTTGAGTCTACCTGCTTCGTACACGTCCTAGATGCTCTCAGGACAAAGCTGGATGCGAATGCGAGGAAACTTGTCTTCGTGGGATATGACGAGCGAAAGAAGGGATGGAAGTGTATGGATCCTGCGACGTGGTAATTTGTCGTGTCCAGAGACATAGTCTTCGACGAACTAACGTCGTATGAAGGTAACTCATCTGTGGAGCTGCAGGAAAGCAGGTCGGATGGCAGGCAGGAGGAGGCTGCTAAGGATCTTCTGGTGGAGCTGCATGTGTCACCAGGAGCTCCAGGTGCTTCTATCTCCGGGACGGAGGCTTCCTGTTCAGGAAGTAGGGGGAGAGATGCTCCAAGTTTGCTCGGGAACGAAGCTGATTCAGAAGAAGCAGCGGAGGTGGTCAACAAGGGTCAGACTCTTCGGAGTTCGAAGAGGACCGTCAAACCACCAGCTCGTTATAGCGAAAGAAACGCGGTGAGCTTCGTTTCTTGTTTCTTCGCAGGCCCTCTAGACGAGCGAGAGTCTTCTAGCTTTGAAGACGCCACTGGAGTCAAGGAGTGGGATAACGCCATGGATGAGGAGATGACTGCCCTCAGGAAAAACGAATCTTGGGACTTTTTGCCCAAGGTCGATGACGTTACTCCTGTGACATGCAAGTGGGTGTATAAGCTGAAGAAGAAGGCGAATGAGAGCATCGAGCGATACAAGGCTTGCCTTGTAGCTCGAGGGTTCTCTCAACAGTACGGAGAAGACTACGAAGGGACATTTAGTCCTGTCACAAAAATGATTTCAGTACGGGTGGTGATGACCTTGGCGGCTTGCTAAGGTTAGAAGATGTGGCAGCTGGCTGTAAAGAATGTTTTTCTTTACGGGGAAATTGATAAGGACATCTTCATGGTTCAGCCACCGGGATACGTGTCTGAAGATCATCCAGGATACGTCTGCAAGTTCCGTAAGGCCCTTTACGACTTAGAGCAGGCTCCACGGGCATGGTATGGGAAGATCGCAGAATATCTCCAGTTCTGCGGTTATTTTGCCTTTGATTCAGATTTGAGCCTATTCATCAAGAAGAGAGGGGAGCTTCATGTCTTGGTGTTGTTGTACGTGGACGACATGATCGTCACTGGAAACTCCGAGGAGGAGGTAGCTAAGCTCAGGGCAGAGCTAGCTATTCGGTTCAAGATGAAGGACTTGGGTAAGCTCCACCACTTCCTTGGACTCGAGGTGGAGAGGAAAGAGAGCGACATACTCGTTTCCCATACTCGTTTCCCAAAGGAGCTATGCGGAACAGATCGTTCAGCGGTTCGGCTTGCGGGAGGGGAAGAGTAGCTCTACTCCACTTGATGTTGGCATCAAGCTTCGACGAGATGAGGGGAGGATACTTCCAGATCTTTTAGTGTTCCGGGCTTTTGTTGGGAGCCTTATTTACTTGACGATTACGAGGCCAGACATTACTTATGTTATAGGTCGAGTAAGTCGACATATGGCGGAACCTCGGAAGCCTCATTTTGTGGCGGCGAAGAGCATTCTGAAGTACGTAAAGTTCACTTCTGATATAGGTCTCCTTTATGGATGAGACACGGACTTCAACCTCACGATTACACAGATGCTGATTATAGGGAAGATTCAGACGACCGGAAGTCGACGTCTGGTTATGTCTTCACATGTGGATCAACGGGTATCTCGTGGTGCAGCAAGAAGCAGGATTCTGTGTCCGTCTCTACTACGGAAGAGGAGTACAAGGTTTCGGCCTTGGCAGCTCAGGAAGTCATCTGACTTATGAGGCTAGTAGAGGACGTCCATGAAGAAGTGCACAGTCCCACTCTGTTACGCGGTGACAACGAAAGTGCCCTTAAAATGGTTAATAATCCAGTTTGTCACCCGCGGACCAAGAACATTGAGATTGAGTACCATTTCATTTGGGAGAAGGTGTTAGAGGGGTCTCTTGTGGTTGGATATGTGCGGAGCGAGGACAACATCACGGACATCTTCATGAAGCCGCTGTCGAAGGAGTCATTTACACGGTTACGGGAACTGCTAAGGCTGGTTTCCACTTCTCATTTCAAGGGGGAGTGTTGAATTTTTTGAAATGAAAGTGGCAGTCTGGGCGGACTGGGTGGACAGTTGTGGCAGTCTGGGCGGTCTGACCGTGCGGTCTATGTGAACAGGATTGGCGACTAGCCAGGTCGGCCAGTGGTTCTGCAGCTGGCTTGTTCCCAGGAGGTAACCGGGCGGATAGGTTTGGTATCCGCAGGTGTTGCGGACTTGTATAGAGTTCGCCGAGTCCGGCGTGTTGCAGATTCGTTTGCAGTTCGCTGAGTCCGGGATGCGGACTGGTTTGGAGCTCACGAGTTCTGCTTAGGCTTATGCCTTGGACTTGCTCTGGTGGTGCGGTTGGTGATAACCGCGGAGTTCGCCGGACTGTGCGGACTAGTGTTAGAATTCGCCGGGTTGTGCGAACTAGTTCTTGAGTTCGCTGGTTTGGAGTCCGCGCCATGGACTCTTGGTGATGTGGACTTGGTCTAGATTTGTAAAGATTTTTGATAGTACAAGATTCTTGCTCTTTTAGTTGCATCTGGTTTACTTGGCTTGATTTTGGTTGGAGTGTTACTGCGCCTGGTTTCCCTTTTTCCGCAGTTCTCAAATTTTTACAGTAGAGAGAATATATTTGGAAGGATTGTAAGGAACACACCCTGGAGCTCCCATCCAGAGGGTGTTTTTGTGCATGCATGTTATGAAATGCATACTTTCATGGAAGTTTTTTGTAATTTCAAAAGCTAGCGGAGTGCAACCTGTAATTTTGCACAAGGGACGTCCAGGTAAACAGCTCTATCTATATATGTGTTGTCATTTGGTGCCAATTTGAAAATTAGTATTGTCATCTCAAAGTCAATATAATCTGAGATCGGTCAGCGTGACAGGTTAGATAAGTTAGATTGCGAGTTAGGTTGGATTGTATTGATTCAGTGTTGATTTGAATTTACTAGATGTTAATAGATTGGCAGATTTCATTTAAGATACCTTAGATTTTTTCTCTCATTGATGTTGACTTTTGTTCAGCATTTCATTTAAGCATGTGATGCAATGTAGTTCAACACAACTTAACACTTAGATCCTTAATTGTCATTCCATCCCGCTAGGATTGTCATTTCAATATTCAAAGAGGATTCAGCATTGCAGGTATTATATTATCTTGTTCGAGTGGAACCTTTCACTACTCTTTCTATTCAACTACAAGGTGGAAAATTTGATCATGCAGACCGTATGTTCTTTGATGTTGGTGGTACGTGGAATGGTGTTCTCGAAGACATGAGTGACGTGAAAGAGTTGGTATGACTTGGCTATAATATCCCACAATTGTGTGTTTGTGCATTTCTGTACTGCTCTACCAACAGGATGGTGGTGTTAGTTTGTTTATTGGTTGAAGTGATAGGTTGTTTGCATCATGTTTCAGGTACCAGAATTGTTTTATCTACCAGAGATTTTTACTAATGAGAACTCTTTTGATTTTGGTGCTACTCAACTTGGAGAAAAGATGGGTAATTATATATTGTACTTATAGCTGTAGTTAAACCGTCTGATGCCTTTTTAATTTTCAAGCTACCCCATGTTTAAAAGTCTTTTTCCCTTATAGATTCTGTCAAATTGCCTCCATGGGCTGTGAATCCAATTGATTTCATTTATAAGCATCGGATGGCGCTTGAGAGTGAATACGTATCTTCACATCTTCATGAGTGGATTGATCTAATTTTTGGGTGAGTATTCTGTTGATCATCTGGCATGAACTTTTTGTAACAGTATTCTGTAATTGTGCCTTTATGAGCTATTTTACTTACGTGTTGGTAATGAAATTCTAAGATGCAAGCAAAGAGGCAAAGAAGCTGTTCAAGCCAATAATATGTTTTTCTACATCACATATGAGGGTGCAGTTGATATTGATAAAATTACTGATCCTGTAAGGCTTAAAAATCATTAATTGTCCGATTTTCTGAAATTTGGTTATTTATTACATTCATAATTAAAAACAAGTGAAGGTACTGCAACGTGCTACTCAAGATCAGATTGCCTACTTTGGGCAAACTCCATCTCAGCTGTTAACAACTCCACACATGAAGAGGAGGCCAAAAAAAGATGCTCTGCACCTTCAGGTTTGTTAGATTGTACAAATAGACATCAATCAAAATAATTACCTCTCTAGTAGCATTGAATTTGCATTTTGATTAATAATTTTCTGTCATGTTTCCAACTCGATACTGTTTTGGCACAAGTTTCACCTGTTGGCTGTTGCATGTATTTATACGTAAGTTAAAAAACAGATGCAGGTTACTTTTGCTGGATGTCTTTCTTTCATTGGAAGCAGTCAATTTGAAGCAGTTTAATTAGTTTTTGATTTCGTTATATAATTTAATTGGGATTTATAACACATACGAAGATTACCCCTTTTCAAATTCATTATCAATTCTCTTACTCTCATTTTCTTTTCTTTTTAGACTATTTTCTGCAACCCCAATGAAGTGAGGCCATATGTTGTTCATAATCCAGATCATTGCAACGTTCCTGCTTCTTCCATCCATGCGTCTCAAGATTCTATAATAGTAGTAGATTTACATGCCCCTGCGGCACGTGTGGCAATGCACAAATGGCAACCTAATACTCCTGATGGTCAGGGGACGCCTTTCCTTTTTCAACATGGAAAGCCTGCAGCAAGTTCCACTGGTGGTTCATTCATGCGGATGTTTAGAGGATCAGTGGGCTCTGCTTCAGAAGAATGGCAATTCCCTAGAGCATTAGCATTCGCTGCATCAGGAATCCAGAATTCTGCTGTAGTTGCAATAACTAGTGATAAAGAAATTATTACTGGTATGATCTTCGCCCGAGTAATAAAGAAATTATTACATTTTGAGAATATTACCTGCTGAAATTTTTTCAAGAATGTTACCTGCTGAAATTTTGTAGATTAAAATACTACGTATCACATTTTTTTTGACCAAAGAAAGTTTAATACAGGTTTTTTGTCAGATGTTTTTGTGGCTATGATATGAACTTGTAGTTTGCGATTGTTTTACTTCACTTGCATTTTGATGACCCTTTTAGTGAAAATAGAGCATAGGAAGATTTGCAACAAATTTTTGTTATCAATTTTTCCTTATCATATGATATAACTATTTTTTTCTCTTGAATTTTTAGGAAATACGTTACAAATATAAGGGAAATTTCACTTGGACCCCTGAGTTATATATTGCACTTGTTCACTTTTACATATCCTTCATTTTGGTTTTATCATTTTTCTAATTTACAAAATAGTGTTTGAGTTTAGATGTATTTTTCCACATGTTCGTGAAGCCTAACCTATGAATAAAGCCCACATTAGATGGTAATTGATGGGGATTAATCACGCACTATTTGAGAATTTATTGGGTCAGCACTTTTTGGATTGCCGCTTGGACGATCAAAGACAGTGATTGTGACCGACTCTATTTTTTATATTAGTATGTAATTTTCGAGTTGTATTTTGAGAGTTGCAGTAAATAATATGTTTGTGCGATCATAGCCGTTAGATCTATTTACTCTAATTTATCCACTATATATACTTTTATTATGTTATGCCCTAGGGATTGAAAGTTTGGTTTGAAGCAGTCACTTGGTCTATCATGGGTGTCAACCACCGTGCCCCTCTTTACCAGCGTGGAGGGCCTCTGCCGCGCTGGTGATGATATCAACGTCTCCTCTGCCACCCCATCTCCTTCATTCCTAGAGCCTTTGACGATCTCCATGGGCCAACTAAGCCCCACGAGGCCACGGTCCCACTTTTTTTGTGACATTGTGCATTGTGCAGCCCTGCTCTTCCACATTGATCATGTTTCCTCCCACAGAAGTCTCTGGAGACCTCGACGAACCCCCTTCCACTTTCCACAGAAGTCATTTTTGATAGTCTTGTTGGACCTTCCCACCACATCTCAACCCCCTTCCACTTCCATAACCTCCCAGTTGCTCCTTTTTTTTTCCTCTAGAGCCTCCACTACCGCCTCCTCCACCAACCCCATAGCCATCCCCAACCTCCTTTCCCAGCATCGGCTAGCTTCCATGTAGCCATCCCTCCTCCTTTCCTACCTCTATTCAGTCACCTCCACCTCCCTATACACCCCACTAAATCAAAATCCCAAAATCTCTAAAATTCACAAACTCTAGAGATTCTAATTCATAGCTTCACTCCAGCAGTGTATTCGATCCTTTACAACACTCTTAAGATCATCCCATTCTTGTATACCACTTCTTCTATCATTGGTGCCGATTTCATTGTGAGTCTTTACATTCAGTTTGCATTTCTCGCATTGTACGGGTACCTTAATTTATTGCCAGTAATACTTGGCTCTCCTTGCTTTCGATTTGTCTCTTTTATTAAACGTGTATTATTTATTTTCTCTGCATTTTAATTTGTGTGCATTCTCATTTAGTTTATAATTGTATCTGCTTACGTTGTAATATTTGTGACGAGTCTTCCCATAATAATCACAGAGGAGGTGGTCTTTATCAGTACCCTTCATCTTAGAATCACGGGTAGGACGAGCCCCCAACAAGGAAGGGGTTGTGATAACACCAAATAAATGAGGTGCCCATAGCAAAAAGGTGAAAAGAACCGGTTCAAAGAAGCTTGAACCGGCAAATGCCGGTTAATATGTATCGTGGCGCATGTATAGGAAGCGGCGCCGATATTAATAGAGCAAAGGAAAGCCGCTATCCCTCTCCCCGATCCCGCACAGCACCGCAGAAGACGAGCGGAGGCCGCACGACGCCAATTCCTCCCGAGAGCTCGATTCTTCTCCATTTCTTCCGATTCTTCCTCCGATTGAAAGGTAATCTCTTCCTCTCTAGTCCTTTTGTTTCCTTTTTCAAAGATTTTTCACGGATGGAAGTTAGTATAACTCCTAGGGTTTAGGATTTTCTGATTGTTTTAGTTTGTTTTGAATGGAAAAGTTTCTGAAAGGGATTTGTAACCTAAATCCGTGATTTTCATGGATTTTGATGAAACCCTTTGTGGATTTTGATATGTAGGGTTGAAAAAGGAGAAACCCTAAAGCACCAAATAATTTTTGGAGGCTATACTCTTGCTGCCCTTTCACTAAAATGGCGAAAGTAGACTAATAAATCTAAGGCAGCAAAACCCTAGTTTGTGAAATAGGTCTTTGACCTAATTAGGTCAAGTAGAACCCTCTAACATGATGTTTGACATAGTAAGGATGATATATTGTAGGCAATGACATCACGTGGTCAAGGAAGCGGAAAGCGCAACGAAGGAAATAGGAACGAGAAAGGAAAAGAAAAAGCCACGGTGAATTCTCACCCTCTTGATATTGTTTCATGATTATGTTATGTTTATGCTATATTATGTTTATGTTTATGCATTATGGATAAGTAAGAACAATTGAAAGTAAAAGAGGATTATAGAAATAAAGAAATGGGCTAAGTTAAGGGTCAACCCAATAGTGGAGGTGGGGTGAATATCCTCCCAACGAAATGAAATGGAAATTAACGTGCGAATATGAAAAGGCACGTTAAGAAATGTGTGCGAATATGAAAAGGCACACAAGCGCGCTATATAAATGATATGAAATGTTAATATTCCCTTAACACTGCCCAATACAAAAAGAATGATGAAAACCAGAAAATAAAATACGAATTCAATAATAAGTCATTAATAAATAAGAAACAATGAGAATTCATTTAGTCTTTGACTAATATAAATGTAACTAAAACAGGTAAAAACGGAGGCTACTCCCGTTAATCCTCCTGGCGCCCCTTCTCGTAAGGAAAAGATGTACAAGATCTGGATGGAGGTCATCACAGTTGTCTTTGGTTACATGGATGCCCACAAGGAAGCTTGCCGCGACTCTGACTGCCCCCACGATGAATTCCAGTTTTATTTTAAGTAGTCTACTCATGTGTGATAGTATAGTTTTGATCTGAGTTACAAATATAGTGTATTATGATCAGGTTGTAAATCTTTAAATGTAACTCAGATTTTGTGATGACTCCGCTTTTGTGTTCATATACTGAGTCATCTTTTAGATATGTATGATATTGTATCAGATGTTTCATAAATAAAGGAAGGTCGTGAGTTGTTTTTAGATTATATTGAGATTTTCTATCTTTCATATACCTGTTTTCGTTGATGTTTAGAAATTCAAATGAATTAAACAAAAGGGCAACGGTAACCTAATAAATTGGGACCGTTACAAAATAATGGTATCAGAGGGAGGTTTTTGGGGTATATGATTTGTATAGGGATAACTTAAGTTTAACAAACCTAAAATATCTAAATCGATATCTTTCTAGTTTCAGGAACCTTTTCGCACCTACTTGAGTAGACGACAAAGGGAAGAACTTGAAGGGGACAATAGTCGTATGGCTGAAGGGCGATATAGAGAGAGATCAAATCCTCCTCTATCGGAGATCATGCAAGCATTGGCAGAAGCCATTCAACTGGGTAATAGAACTGTAGCTATACCGCAACCACCGACATCAAGTGAGTCATATGTGAAACAATTTCTCGAAATGAGACCACCCTTATTTCGAGGTGGGTTATCTCCAATGGAAACTGAAAGTTGGATAAAAAGAATTGAACTCACCTTCAATGCCTTGAAGTGCCCCGACAATCAAAAAATCGATTTAGTCGTTTTCCTGCTGGAAGGAGAGGCTGATCGATGGTGGGACAGTATGAGGCAAGGTAAATTTGCTGGGCGTAGAAATTCGGAGATTCCCTGGGCCGAATTCCTAAAAGAATTTGTTAATTGGTTTGTCCCCCCGTCTGAGAAACAAATGCTACAGGAGAAATTCCTCCGTTTAATGCAAGGAAGTCGTACAGTTCTGCAATATGAGGCTGAGTTTGCACAATTAGCCTATTATGCTGGAGACATGGTCACGAAGGAAAGCGATCGATGTTTCGATTTCAATTGGGTCTACGAGAAGACGTACGGGTACATCTAATCTCACAAAGAATTAAAAATTACAATGAATTGGTGGAGACAGCTAAGTTGATTGAGATGGATGTAGAGAGTTCGCAAAGGCGAATGGAGTTTCAAACAAAGAGGCTTCCAGAGGGACAAAGTTTGGAGCGAAAGAGTGGAAGTTCTAACTGGAAAAGGAAGAAAGGAGGTCCTCCAGCGCAAACTCGAAGTGAAAGCGCAGCTAGCAGTAACACCGTGAAGCCTTTATGTCCGAAATGCGGAAAGAATCACTTTGGCGAGTGTTTGAAAGGTACCGGTGTTTGTTTCAAATGTCAGAAACCGGGACATCGCCGGCAAGACTGTCCGCTGTGGAAGACAGTATCTGAAAGAGGTGGTCCTAGTCAGGCACCAACATTCCATTACCTTGATACCAGTAGAGTGGATAAAGGTAAAGGAATTGAAACTTCTGGATCTGTAGTGGAAACTAGAGAAGATCGACAGGTACAACCTAGAGTCTTCAATATGAATCAACAAGGGGCTAAAGCCGATGACACTGTTATCACAGGTATGATTTATGTGCACAACCACCTTTTAAAGGTATTGTTTGATACAGGAGCTAGTCAATCTTTCATATCTACAAGAGCAATTAAACAATTAAAGTTGGAACCTCATACGTCTCTTGAAGAAATGAGAGTTAAAATGCCCAATAATACCGAGATGATTACAAAGTTTCAATGTACAGTGTGGCTGACAATGGATACAAGTTCAGTAGAAGCAGATGTTGCAGTTCTACCCTTATCTGAATTTGATATCATTTTAGGAATGGACTGGTTAACGAAAAATGAAGCCATCATTAACTGTAAAGAGAAAGAAATTACATTTAAAATAAATGATACGCAGTGTACGTTAAAGGATTGAGTGAAGTATCAAAAGTTATTATATCTTCCTTAAAGGCCATAAAGAAGCTAAGGAAAGGTTATGAAGCAACCTTAGTCATGATCAAGGGAATCAATGTAGTGGCGGGTGAGCCGACAACAGTCCCTGTAGTGTGTGATTTCCTCGAAGTATTTCCTGAAGAATTACCAGGACTACCCCCATCAAGGGATGTAGAATTCACGATCGATTTGGTAGAAGGAGCTAAACCAGTAGCAAAGGCACCATATCGTATGGCTCCTAAAGAATTGGCAGAGCTGAAAAGTCAATTGCAGGAATTACTTGATAAAGATTTTATACGACCAAGTACTTCACCATGGGGAGCTCCAGTGCTATTCGTGAAAAAGAAAGATGGCTCGTTCGATTATGTGTTGACTATCGAGAATTAAACAAGTTAACAATTCGAAACCAATATCCATTACCTCGTATTGACGATTTATTTGATCAACTGAGTAATGCAAAAGTATTTTCCAAGATTGACCTAAGGTCAGGATATCATCAGATGCGCATAAAGGAAGATGATATTTATAAAACTGCTTTTAGCACGCGATATGGACACTTTGAGTTCGTCGTCATGCCGTTTGGATTAACAAACGCACCAGCTGTTTTTATGGATTTAATGAATCGAGTATTCAAGGAATTCCTGGACAGATTTGTTATCGTATTTATAGATGATATTCTAGTTTATTCGACGAACAAAGATGAACATATAGAACACTTAAAGATTGTATTGACGACGTTGAAACGTCATGCCCTATATGCGAAGTTTTCCAAATGTGAGTTTTGGTTACGTGAAGTTGCGTTCTTAGGCCATGTCATTACAGGGCATGGATTGTCAGTAGATCCAGCAAAAGTGGAGGCAATTATAAATTGGCCAAGACCGACTACAGTCACAGAAATTCGAAGCTTTCTTGGTTTGGCAAGTTATTACAGGAAATTTGTAAACGGCTTTTCAGCGATTGCACTACCGCTTACAAAACTGACCCGAAAGAATGTTCTATTTCTCTGGACTAAAGAGTGTCAGGAGGCATTTGATGAATTAAAGACAAGGTTAACTACTGCACCAGTATTGGTTATGCCATGCGGGATTGAAGGATTCCAAATTTACAGTGATGCCTCTTTGAAAGGCCTTGGTTGTGTTTTGATGCAGAATGGTAAAGTCGTAGCTTATGCATCGAGACAATTAAAAGATTCGGAGCGTAATTACCCAACTCATGATTTAGAATTGGCAGCTGTCATATTTGCCCTAAAAATTTGGAGACATTACTTGTACGGCGCGCAATGTGAGATCTTTACTGATCATAAAAGTTTAAAGTATATTTTCTCCCAAAAAGAAATAAACATGCGTCAAAGACGATGGTTAGAACTTATCAAAGACTATGATGTCGATATCAAATACCATCCTGGTAAAGCGAATATCGTAGCGGATGCACTTAGTAGAAAACATTTGGCACCGATGATTGTTCCACTTACCGAGCGAAAAGAAATGTTACGAGAGATACAAAACTTGGAGTTGCTCACATGTACTACTACTTCTCAAACTCAAGGTGTATTTTTCCATCTAGTAGCAGAAAATTATATTAAAGACAGGGTAAGGAAGGCGGTGACCCAAGATCCTATGTTTCTAAAAATCTTAGAAAAGGTAAAAAATGGACAATCAATTGCTTTTACAGAGCATGATGGATTATTATTCCTGAATGGAAGATTGTGTATTCCTCATGTTGATGCACTTCGATCAGAAATCCTTTATGAAGTACATAATACAACGTATTCAATTCACCCCGGAAGAACAAAAATGTATCAAGATCTCAAGCAGGACTTCTGGTGGCCAGGAATGAAGACTGATGTAATTCAATATATTGTCAAATGTCGCACGTGTCAACTTGTGAAGGCAGAACATCAAAAACCTGGCGGATACTTACAATCACTACCGATTCCGGAATGGAAATGGGATGACATAACCATGGATTTTGTCATGGGATTACCAAGGAGTAAAGCTGGAAACAACGGTATATGGGTAATTGTTGATCGGCTGACGAAAGTTGCACATTTCATCCCTATGAAAAATGATAGTCCAGTACAGAAGTTAGTCGATCAGTATATCGACAGTGTTATAAAATATCATGGGATTCCCAGATCCATTATATCTGATAGAGATGGACGCTTTACATCCAATACTTGGAAACTTGTACAAAAAAGGTTGGGAACAAAACTGCTATACAGTACTGCGTTCCACCCACAAACGGATGGCCAGTCTGAGCGAACTATTCAAGTGTTGGAAGATTTGTTGAGAATGGTTGTACTTGATTTGAAGGGCTCATGGGAAAAATATTTATCACTGGTGGAATTTTCGTACAATAATAGTTATCAATCAAGTATTCAGATGGCACCGTTCGAAGCATTATATGGAAGAAGATGTCGCAACCCACTAAGCTGGGCAGAAGATGGCGAACATAAGTTATTTCCGAAAGATCAAATAAATAAAATGAATAATAAGCTTACACTTGTCCGAGAACGACTGAAAATAGCCCAAGATAGACAACAGAAATATTACAATGCCAGACATCGACAAGTGGAATTTAAAATAGGCGATATGGTATGTCTGAAAATAAAACCCTTCAAAGGAATTTCACGAATTCGTCGACTTGGGAAACTTAGTCCCAGATTCGTAGGACCGTTCGTCATCTCCGAAAAGATTGGACCGGTGGCGTATCGTCTAGTATTATCTGATGCACTTCAAAATCTTCATGATGTATTCCATGTATCTTCATTAAGAAAATACATAGCAGATCCAGATAAAATAGTTCCTTCTGAACAGATTCAGATAGAGTCAGATCTATCTAGCCCAACTGAGCCATACAAAATTATTGATTGGCAAAACAAACAACTTCGAAACCGAGAGGTTCGATTTGTCAAGATCTGGTGGAAAGGGCACGGTATTCACGAAGCAACCTGAGAAAAAGAAGAAGATATGAGAGATCTCTTCCCTCAGATATTTAATGCAGAGCCAGACTGAAGATTTTCGTGGACGAAAATTTTTAAGAAAGGGAGAATTGTGATAACACCAAATAAATGAGGTGCCCATAGCAAAAAGGTGAAAAGAACCGGTTCAAAGAAGCTTGAACCGGCAAATGCCGGTTAATATGTATCGTGGCGCATGTATAGGAAGCGGCGCCGATATTAATAGAGCAAAGGAAAGCCGCTATCCCTCTCCCCGATCCCGCACAGCACCGCAGAAGACGAGCGGAGGCCGCACGACGCCAATTCCTCCCGAGAGCTCGATTCTTCTCCATTTCTTCCGATTCTTCCTCCGATTGAAAGGTAATCTCTTCCTCTCTAGTCCTTTTGTTTCCTTTTTCAAAGATTTTTCACGGATGGAAGTTAGTATAACTCCTAGGGTTTAGGATTTTCTGATTGTTTTAGTTTGTTTTGAATGGAAAAGTTTCTGAAAGGGATTTGTAACCTAAATCCGTGATTTTCATGGATTTTGATGAAACCCTTTGTGGATTTTGATATGTAGGGTTGAAAAAGGAGAAACCCTAAAGCACCAAATAATTTTTGGAGGCTATACTCTTGCTGCCCTTTCACTAAAATGGCGAAAGTAGACTAATAAATCTAAGGCAGCAAAACCCTAGTTTGTGAAATAGGTCTTTGACCTAATTAGGTCAAGTAGAACCCTCTAACATGATGTTTGACATAGTAAGGATGATATATTGTAGGCAATGACATCACGTGGTCAAGGAAGCGGAAAGCGCAACGAAGGAAATAGGAACGAGAAAGGAAAAGAAAAAGCCACGGTGAATTCTCACCCTCTTGATATTGTTTCATGATTATGTTATGTTTATGCTATATTATGTTTATGTTTATGCATTATGGATAAGTAAGAACAATTGAAAGTAAAAGAGGATTATAGAAATAAAGAAATGGGCTAAGTTAAGGGTCAACCCAATAGTGGAGGTGGGGTGAATATCCTCCCAACGAAATGAAATGGAAATTAACGTGCGAATATGAAAAGGCACGTTAAGAAATGTGTGCGAATATGAAAAGGCACACAAGCGCGCTATATAAATGATATGAAATGTTAATATTCCCTTAACACTGCCCAATACAAAAAGAATGATGAAAACCAGAAAATAAAATACGAATTCAATAATAAGTCATTAATAAATAAGAAACAATGAGAATTCATTTAGTCTTTGACTAATATAAATGTAACTAAAACAGGTAAAAACGGAGGCTACTCCCGTTAATCCTCCTGGCGCCCCTTCTCGTAAGGAAAAGATGTACAAGATCTGGATGGAGGTCATCACAGCTGTCTTTGGTTACATGGATGCCCACAAGGAAGCTTGCCGCGACTCTGACTGCCCCCACGATGAATTCCAGTTTTATTTTAAGTAGTCTACTCATGTGTGATAGTATAGTTTTGATCTGAGTTACAAATATAGTGTATTATGATCAGGTTGTAAATCTTTAAATGTAACTCAGATTTTGTGATGACTCCGCTTTTGTGTTCATATACTGAGTCATCTTTTAGATATGTATGATATTGTATCAGATGTTTCATAAATAAAGGAAGGTCGTGAGTTGTTTTTAGATTATATTGAGATTTTCTATCTTTCATATACCTGTTTTCGTTGATGTTTAGAAATTCAAATGAATTAAACAAAAGGGCAACGGTAACCTAATAAATTGGGACCGTTACAGGGGTACCAGCAGCTAGAGCAGAACTCTCAAGAGCAGGGTTGGGAAGATGAGACTGACGACGATCAAACTCCTGTTGGACAGCTATAAACCTCTGGAAGGGACGGTAACGACACACGCTCCAAAATCTGAACACTAATTTGATCCAAGTCCGGTTGCGATCCTCGCGAGCACGGATTATAGCCTCATCAACTGGGCTAACAAAAGTGAGGGAATCGAAATGATCGTATTCCTGATACAACTGAGTGAACTCCAAATAGTAAGCAGATGGGGGGCGATCGCCCTAGCGGAGGAAGGATATCTTCCGTCTCAACTGGAAGATCTGGGCAACATTTCCCTTTCGAGAATAAGTAGTCTCTGCAACGCCAAATATCAACAGCAGTATCCACAAATAAATAGTGGCGAGTGATGGACTCCTGCATGGAATTCGTTAGCCAAGACATGATAATGCGGCACAGGCGTCACACTTGTCCGCCACCCTGGAGTCTCACCAGGGGACCCACCTGGAGTCAGCACCAGGCGACTTTCATCAGGGCCGCGGCCCGTACACCCCAATCAGCTCTCCGTCATATAGAATCACCACCATGCGACAGATTGTTGAGGCCGGGGCTCAATCCCCTGACCTCCTAGATAAGAGGCCTACACCAGCGCTCTCATCACCAACTGATCCGGTGATCTCCTCCGCGGTGCCGACTCCGTGGAGCCCCCTTGGTGACGACTCCTTGGGTAAGTGTGTATCCTTTGTTATTTTCCTCACTCCTCCCTGTTTTTCCCTTTGCTGTCCAGCCACTGTTCTCCTCCGAAACCCTCATTCGCAGCCCCTACAACCCACAAAATAGTCGACCGTTTTGTTGTTCAGAAAGCACAGTCACTGTTCACGGCATTGTCCACGGCACTGTTCACGGTATTGTTCATTTATATCATTTACTGTTCATTGCATCTGTTTTTTTCCCCATTGCTGTAGCCTTCCAGAGACGCCGGACCCCCTCCAGCCGCCTGTCCAGCCGCCTCCACCCCTCCTGCCGCCTACCACCAGGCTGTCCAGCCTCCTCTGCCCCTCCAGCCGCCCACCAATGAGTCGCCTCCCTCCCTCTGCCCAACCCCATCCCACCCACACCCTCTCTATCTCCGTCCAACAACCGTCTGGCTATTTTTCAGCCCCAAACTAGTCCAGATCTGGGCATTCCAGCCCAGATCCAGCCACCCCGCCTGGTGGAGACCAACCTAGGTCAGGACGATGAGAAATGTCCGACGCCGCACCCGACAGGATCTCTATCGGCCATGAATGTCACATTGTGTTATTTGTAACTTTCGTAAAAGTTTTGTATTTTGTGAAAATATATGTATATATATAAAGTTATAAATATATATATAAGTTTTAAATTTTATAAAAATATATATATATATTTATATATATATGTACGGTCATATATTTATAAATATATATTAGTTATAAAGTTAAGTCTAAAACCCCGGTTCAGAGAAGCAGCGCAAAAGAAATCCGGCATGTTCATCTTCCCGATCCCGCGCAGGTCCAGCCGCGGGATAGAGCTCGCAGCCCTGGAGCCACCAATGCCGCCTTTTCCGGCCTCAATTCGAGCGGGGTTCACGCTCGACCACTCACCCAAAGTTACACATTGACGACCGCCGGCCACGATGTTGCGCCAATTCCGCACCTCCAAAGGTTCCGCCATGGCCGTTCCTCAACCGCCAATTACCTATTTTGATTTCGTTTTTTGCTGTCGTTGTAACCCTATAAAAGGGAGATAATTAGAGTTTTGTAAGGGTGTTGAAGATTATTGAAATTGATTGCTGCTTGTGTGATTCCCGTGAAGAAGTTTGAGAACTTCCTGTAGCTGTATGAGTATAGTTGTGTGAGGATTTCTGTGTGAATTCCTGTTAGAGATTAGGCGTGATTAAGCTCTGTGTGAGCAATTGTAGGTGTTAGGGTGAAGATTGATGAAAGCTTTCCTGTTGCTGGGTTGTATAATTCCTGTTTTGGAATTTAGGGGAAGATGAACAGTGATTTAGCATTTGAGATTGCTCCCGTGAGATATTGCTGTTGATTTTCGATTGTTAATAATGATGAACAGTAATATTAAGTTTACTGTTCTTCTTCAATAATGTTGAACTGTTGAGTTAGGAAAATTGGGATTTTGATTCCATTGTGGGAATCATGATCCACTTGAGCGTGAGAGATTTCGTGGATCCACCGTGAGTGATAGAGATTTCGTGGAGCCTCTAGTGTGAGAGCGAGCGAATTTTAGGTTTGTTTTGTTTTTGGCTTCCTATCTTGTTTAAGTGATTCCGTGGAACCACCTCGTGTGAGGGAGTAATTTAATTCCTTGGTGCCCGTGTGCGATAGCGGCCGACCTCGGAGCGGAGATCGAAGGTGACGAGGAGTTCCTCGCGTGATCGACATCGACTTCGAAATACGGAAGACGTCTCTTCCGTGGGTAATTGTTTCCTTCTCTTTTCCTTTGTGTGTGCCTCAATATTTTCTAGTAAGATCATAGACTCATTGCTGGGTTTTTGCCCGAATTTTGTCAACAAACGCTACATCGAAAACTCCAAACGGAAATGTATTTTAAGTTCACGATTTTTGTTGTGCTATGACAAGGGGAACGTGACGAAAGTTGCGAACTTCCTTCCCCGGATTTAAATTGAACCATTTTATTTAAGAAAATTCATTTTAAAAGAAAGTAGCGATTTTGTGCTTTACAAACAATTTAATTGCTTCATTATTAAGTTCGTGCAAATTTCGCTCAAAACTTTGCAAAATTAAGTTAATCATTGCATGCATTTAGGGTTTCCTAGAAAAAGCCGACAGACGTGCAAACCCTATGCGTTGTCCTGCATCAAATTGGTATAAGAGGGAGGTTCCGAAATTTTTCTATGTTTTGGGATCCACTCTACGTAGAATAGAACCCGCATATCATTTTGAAAAAAAAAATCCAAAAAAAAGAGTTTTTTTTAAGCATCATCATTGAATTTGACTTATGTGTTTGCATGCATCGGCATAGTGATAGAATGCGTCGAGTTGAGCATGGTCAACCGAGTCTTGTGAACGAAGGGAATGAACCACCCCCGTGGTTTCTTCCATTCACCCACCAAATAGCCGAGTTGAACATGGCCATACGAGAAGGGCTTGAAAACCTTAATGTTATGTTGAATAGCTTAGAAATGTCCCCTCAAGCGTCAATGTCACCTCATATTCGAGATGAGCATTCTGTCCGACCACATTACGGTGTTCCACACCACTATGTAGAAAGATCTACATTTAGGAGGAACCCTTCATTTGAGGAGCACTACAATTACACTTCCTCCTATAGATATCCATCAAGGAGATCGTTACGACACTTCAATGATTATACTCGATCACCGTATACCACTTCCAGAGATCGTGTTGACCCACCAACACGTTCGCATTATGTTAGAGACGGTCAGTACGATGGCAACCGTCGTTATTATCCTCGTACTCAACTGGATCATATTGGTCCTTCGACACCATATTATAAGGATAGAATTCAGTCACTCTAGTTACCGATACTACACGTCTCCTTTATATGAGGAATCTGAGTCGGTATATGCGCGACCACCACCGCACGTTCGTAGGACTCATGCCTACCCATGAGCACGTCATGATTATGTTATGGACGCTCATCATGATTACCCTCGAAATACCTATAGAGGTCACTCTCGTCAAGAGTACATCACACCTAGTGATCCTCCTAGTGTTCCGAAGGTGAACATGACGATAGACATTAAGGGTCAGCTTGGACATTCCACTGCCCAAAGCAGGGAGACATCACCCACTCTGTCTGATATTCTAGTACAGGATGTGTGGAGTCAACCCCCATGTGAATCGGCCCCACTTAGTGAACCCGTCCTTGATTTACATCTACTAGCTCTCTTTTAAGTGTAGATTCCTCGCACCCGTCATCTGATGGCTCATCGAGTCACATCCCCACACCCGATGGCACACCGAGTGACATTATGATCTGGAGTAGAGAGCTTTGTAGTGATCTCGAGCTAGTCACCCCTACCCTTTCTGGGTGTACAACCCCTTCTGATGGTTTGCTTCTAGAGGACCATCACTCTACTGATGGGTCATTTGACGACCCTCCCATTGAGCCTCCAGATGAGCCACCTCTTCTTTGTATGGATGAGATTCGTGTGGTTAATCCACTAACAAATTTTAAGAAATGGATACCTGCTCCATTTTCGCCCTTGATGTCAATAGTGCTTCAGAGATGTGATTTTGAGTGCGACATCTCTATAGTAGGGCTTGATCATAGCCATCTGGTCACTCGCACTCTAGATGAGTTATGGGACGTACCACCTGCTGATCATCGTATTCGCGATGACTTTTTATATGTCTCACCTGGTGAGCTTCCTGATGCCTCACTTTTCCATAGTAAATTTGTCACGATTGTCACACTTTGTGCACATTATCATTTTTATGAGAGCACTTCCTGTATTTTTGTAGCACGTCTGCACGCGTCGCATTTGCGACGAATTTTATTATACCCCTCCCGGTGAACCCCCAGATGAAACACATATGGGTTCACCTCACCGCACATTTGGGACGTATCTATCTGTAGTATCACCATCGAGTTTGAGGGTGCACTCGCTGATTCATTAATACTTATCACCCGCACTAGCAGAGACAGTTCGCACACCATGTTGACATATCTGATCACCGATGTCTCTGATTTGCACTTGAGTGTTCATCGCCCCCGCGATGAATTCTTTTATGATCCACCATCTGAGCCTCCTGATCATGTACCCATCTCAGGAGTTGCTTTTAGTATCTGAAACCATCGGTTTGTGGCCCTCGATGTGTTAGTAGTCATCTTTTGCATTTGCATGATTTGCATAAAAATATTTTGAGCGGAAAAGTGCATAGTACTTAAGATTTTTATGCAACTCAAATTAAAAGCATAAAAGAGCTACTAGTTTAAAAAATGGATGACTTGGTTATGGTTCGGCTAAATTCGGAACGGTTATCTTCGGGTATCGTAAAGAAGCTAGCTACCGTAGAACTGGACCCTTTCGAGTAGTGAAGCGGATTGGACGAGACGCGTATAAACTTGAGATGCTTTTCGTTTTGGGAGCAAATCATGTTTTTAACGTAGCCAATCTGACTTAATTCTACGATTACTCGCATGAGTCTTTAGATTTTCCATTGTCTTCTCCTCCGTTTGTTTCTTCTGGGTTGGTGAGTGAGAGTGAGGAGCCACATTCAGGACATACCAACGTTCATTCCGCTACTGACACTTTCATCGTAGTTCCTTCTGTTTTCACTGTCAGTTTTAGGTTAAGCATGGACACCAGGAGATTATTCTATTACAGTTCCCGAGCATATATTGGAAAGTGTCCACTACTGATGGTGGTTTTCAGAGATACTTGGTTCGTTGGCATGGATGTTGATTTCTCCCGCACTACCGCTCGGAGCACTCAGCAGAAATGAGTGATTTTAAGAGGGTGAGAGTTGGTGGAGACCAACCTAGGCCAGTACGACAAAAATGCCTGACGCCGCACCCGACGGGATCTCTATCGGCCCTGAATGTTGCATTGTGTTATTTGTAACTTTCGTAAAAGTTTTGTATTTTGTGAAAATATATGTATATATAGAGAGAGAGTTATAAATATATATATATATAAGTTTAAATTTTATAAAAATATATATATGTACGGTCATATATTTATAAATATATATTAGTTATAAAGTTAAGTCTAAAACCCCGGTTCAGAGAAGCAGCGCAAAAGAAATCCGGCTTGTTCATCTTCCCGATCTCGCACAGGTCCAGCCGTGGGATAGAGCTCGTAGCCCTGGCGCCACCAATGCCGCCATTTTTGGCCTCAATTCGAGCGGGGTTCACGCTCGACCACTCACCCAAAGTTACACTTCGACGCCATCAGCAACCGCCGGCCACGATGCTGCTCCAATCCGCACCTCCAAAGGTTCCGCCATGGTCGTTCCTCCCTCAACCGCCAGTTACCTATTTTGATTTCGTTTTTTGCTGTCGTTGTAACCCTATAAAAGGGAGATAATTAGAGTTCTGTAAGGGTGTTGAAGATTATTGAAATTGATTGCTGCTTGTGTGATTCCCGTTGAAGAAGTTTGAGAACTTCCTGTAGTTGTAGGAGTATAGTTGTGTGAAGATTTCTGTGTGAATTCCTGTTAGAGATTTGACTCGATTAAGCTCTGTGTGAGCAATTGTAGGTGTTAGGGTGAAGATTGATGAAAGCTTTCCTGTTGCTGGGTTGTAGAATTCCTGTTTTGGAATTTAGGGGAGGATGAACAGTGATTAGCATTTGAGATTGCTCCCGTGAGATATTGCTGTTGATTTTCGATTGTTAATAGTGATGAACGATAATATTAAGTTCCTGTTTTGGCTTTCCTGTTGAACTGTTGAGTTAGGAAAATTGGGATTTTGATTCCATTGTGGGAATCGTGATCCACTTGAGCGTGAGAGATTTCGTGGATCCACCGCGAGTGATAGAGATTTTGTGGAGCCTCTAGTGTGAGAGCGAGCGATTTTTAGGTTTGTTTAGTTTGTGGTTTCCTTGTTGAGTGATTCCGTGGAACCACCTCGTGTGAGGGAGTGATTTAATTTCTTGGTGCCCGTGTGCAATAGCGGCCAACCTCGGAGCGGAGATTGAAGGTGATGAGGAGTTCCTCGCGTGATCGTCATCGACTTCGAAATACGGAAGTCGTCTCTTTCGTGGGTAATTGTTTCCTTCTCTCTTCCTTTGTGTGTCTCAATATTTCCTCGTAGGATCATAGACTCAATGTTGGGTTTTCGCCCGAGTTTTGTAAGCAAACGCTACGTCGAAAACTTCAAACAGAAACGTATTTGGAGTTCACGATTTTTGTTGTGCTATGACTAGGGGAACGAGACGAAAGTTGCGAACTTCCTTCCCCGGATTTAAAATTGAACCATTTTATTTAAGAAAATTCATTTTAAAAGAAAGTAGCGATTTTGTGCTTTACAAACAATTTAATTGCTTTATTCTTAAGTTCATGCAAATTTCGCTAAACTTTGCAATATTAAGTTAATCATTGGATGCATTTAGGGTTTCCTAGAAAAAACCGACAGGCGCGCAAACCCTAAACCGTCGTCCTGCATCACCGCCCTTTCCTTTTGCTGCCCTCACTCCCCCATCACGCGGAACCACCTCCAAACAGCCACCCACTGTCGGATCTGCTCTGATCCGGGCAATCCAGCCCAGATCCAGCCCCCCATCCCCCGATCCAGGCCTCGCAACACCAACCAGCCATCCCCTTACCCGTCCCGGCCTCCCCATCACCGGAACCCTTCCCAATCCCCCCAACGTTCAGATCTCTTTTATTGGCGGCAGCCCTAATATTTGTGTGGTGTATTTGTATTGGTATTTGTTTGTAAGACATGAATATGGTGTGATTATTACATGTTTGTTTGGTATTTCAGTTTGTTATAGTTATTTGCTCCTGTACTAATCTCTAACTGCAGGAAGAATTTATTTGCCGCGCGCTCGTGCTTTGCCCCTCCACGCGGAGGAAAGCCTAAGCCTGTTCCGCTTAATTAATTTATTTAGCTTTGCTGTAGAATTTTCTGCGTGGGATGTTGTATTTATTATCCAATTGTGATCTAACCGTTAGACATTTGCATAGCATGTAGGGTTTGGTCGCAGATTTCCCTCCGCCTATAGATTCACCCTGCGTCACATGACTAAGGAATTTTCGGAATCCCATTGATGCCAGTCAGGGGCAGTCTGCTCCAGTTCCTTGGTGAGCCCAGTGACATTGCCAAAGAGGCAACGACTCTTAAAAGCAAGTGTGATAGAGCGAGAGCATGAAAGATAATTTGAATCATCTAGTCAGATAGTGGCAATCTGCGGATTATTGTGATCATGACTCCTACGCAAAGAACTTGCAGGAGGAGAAACCGGTGTGGAGGTAGAATCACTGAGAGAAGACATAGTGGTCCAAGAATATAAATCTGGAGACCACACGCCACGCCAAGCAGCAAAGAGCGACCGAATACACTGAACAAAGATCGACGGAGAAGAGGAGACGAAGATAATTCAACTCCATTTCTAGACTGGAAAGGCAAACGGCGCCGGAAGGAAGCACATGCCTCGCCGCATGTCCGGCACCGGAAGGAGAGGGGCGGCAAACCCTAGGAGGCCCGCTGGAAGAGAGGGAGGAAGAGGAGCTGGAAGAGAAGGAGGTCTGCCTGGTGCTGTGTCAGCAACACTGGAAAGTCAACCGGGGAGCGGGGAGGGCCGCCTGGTGCGGTGTCGGCGGCGTTGGAAGGTCGACCGAAGAGGGCCGCCTGACGCGGGTCTGTCAAAGCTATCGCGGAAGAGCATGGAAAACGAGCAGGCGAACAACGAAACGGGAGAGGCGCTGAGCGGCTAGGGCACGCGCTGCTCTGATACCATGTTGGACCCAACCAAAATTCAAATGATGTTGTCCCCTCTATATATGGAGGCGGACACAAGATATAATAAGAAATAAAAACAAAAGATAAATACATATTGTAACAAATTCAATATCACAAACATTGAATTATGGGTCCCACCGAGATGGATGTCTGCGGATAAAGTTATGCATGTCATGGTCTCCAGTACAATTGAACGTTGTTTTTTTTAAAATTGTATTGTGGTATCTTCTATATAATTCACCATTTTTTCTTCCAAACACCAAATGTGCATTCAATTATACTTCAAAGAGATGAATGCTCCTTACTAAAATGTTCATGCCTGTCTTAGACTAGTCAAATACCGCATGCATAATCGGCAAATGATATCCTATTTCCTAATATGGTTTTAAATACCCCGTCATTAATGGATATCAATCATCCACTAAATAATATTTACTTGCATTCATTGATAAACATATTAACTTGTACGAAATGATTATAGTGTATATTATAATTTATTTCAACAATTTACCTTGAGAGTGATGCAGCTAAGAGATCTTAGCTGTCTCGAAAAATAATACCTTGAGAGTGATGCGAAAAATGTAGTACGCCGCCTGTCAATGCGCATGCAAAGATGCGCCTATTATGAGCCGATCCTTCCCATTCTGCGAGTGCAAATGTGAAATATTGAAATCACAAACAAATATCACATTTTGTATTGGGGTATCATTGTCACGACCCGTCTCAACAAGATCAGAGTGCGCTTCGGGTGGGTCGTGATGCCACAGGTATGCAGAGAACAACCATGCCTGCTAAGGCGGAACCAGAGATTCTACAACTAGTTTTTAAATCAGCTATTTTTGAAAAGGGTTTTAGATGATTTTAAATTGATGTAGAAGTGGTACATAAATAATTAAAACGTTGATGTGCATGCATTTCTTTTATAAAAACTAAACCACAAGCAGTACTGAAATTAAATGAATGCAACTAGTCACAAAGGTAGAGATATCATAAGTAAAATGAACTAGTACAATGCTTTGCCCTAAACAGTTGTCCACGGTACAAGAGAAAATGTCTGACGATAACTAATACATGTATAGAAAAATCCAACAGTAACAGAGGAAACACGAGCTGGAAGAAGAAAAACTCAGGAACCTGCTGATACATTAAACAAAATGAAACCTCTAAGCAAAACTGTAACTGGAAGAAGAAAAACTCAGGAACCGGGCGGCGCAGTCACGAATCTAAGGCAAATCCAAATAGAAGGAAAATTTCTCAGAACATGAAAACACATAAAGATTCTAGTTAATAATTTGCACAAAAGTAAGCAGAGGAAACACGAGCTCAGTGAACCAGTTTACACGTAGCAACCTACTACCAGACAAGTATCCATGTCAAACAAGATGCTTTTAATTTAATGGCCTACTCCGGAGTTTAGCCTAGCTGCAATACCCTAAGCGAAATACATTGAAATGGTGAAGGTGTTGTCATTTGGTGTACAGGATTCTAGTGTATGAATTGATACAAAGCTTATCAACAACGGTGCTTGCAATGGTCGACTAATGGTTTCTGTTACCAGTTAGTCGGGAGCTCGATTCGACGCGTTACACCAAATCAACACTCTCCTCTCAATATTTGCCTAAGGTATTCAACAATCTCAGGAATTCAAAAATAATTAGAACAAGATATTAATTAGACGTTTCCAGTCTATAAGGGGCTACTTCATATCAAAAAGTGTAGTAAATTAGATCTCATGTTTGCAAGCAAGAGTGGTGTCTCTACTTGCCTTAAGGTGACTTCGAAAATGCTAGTGATAGCTAAGTGGCGCAAGGGAGGTTAAAAGCTCTACCTATACCTGTGCGAGATCAAAAATGCATTCCAAATTGAATTAACAAGTTTCTTATGTCAGCACATACGTTTGATAATCGCTCCACACAAAAGGAGAGGGATTTAAGAATTTACCTCCCTCGAAAGTGAGGGGAGAAGAGACTACCACGAGGGATCGGGAGTTTTGATGGCGTTGGAAGCAAAAATCCCTAATTAGGAGAGGACTTGGAGCGATTCCACCACCTAAATCCGAGGACACGCACTGGAAAATACACAAATCCAAGATTAGCGGGTTATACGATGGACATAAGTTGGATCGTCCAAAAACCCTAGATCGGAGAGCGAAAAATAGCGTAAAAAAAATTAGAGCAAGCTGAAAACGAGAGTTAGGCGAGGTTCCTTACCCAAGGAGACCATATCTGGGCTCAGAAATCCACGAAGAGGGGTTTCGAGCGAAACCCTAGGAGTCTCTCATGAAATCCACCGGCCGGAACGAGGAGGAGCTACAGTTGCCGGAGAAGAAATGATGTCCTTGCCCTCCTTGGCCGGAGAAGGAGAAGAGGAAGGGAGAAAGTAGTCGGCCCCTTCCTGGCCAAGAGAAGAGGAAATGATGTCCTTGCCCTCCCTGGCCAAGCGAGGAGGGGCTGCTGCGGGATTTGTCGGCCAAGGCGAGCGCCGGAGACGACAGGGAAGCAAGAGGAGAGGGGTTTAGGAATTTTCCTCTCTCAAAAGTGAGGGGAGAAGAGACTACCGCGAGGGATCGGGAGTTTTGGCGCCGTTGGAAGCAAAAATCCCTAATTCGGAGAGGGCTTGGAGCGATTCCACCACCTAAATCCGAGAACACGCACTGGAAAACACACAAATCCAGGATTAGCGGGTTATACGATATTACGATGGACATAAGTTGGATCGTCTAAAAACCCTAGATCGGAGAGCGAAAAATAGCGTAAAAAAAATTAGGGCAAGCTGAAAACGAGAGTTAGGCGGGGTTTCTTACCCAAGGAGACCAGATCTGGGCTCAGAAATCCACGAAGAGAGGTTTCGAGCGAAACCCTAGGAGTCTCTCACGAAATCCACCGGCCGGAACGAGGAGGAGCTAGGGTTGCCGGAGAAGAAATGATGTCCTTGCCCTCCCTGGCCGGAGAAGGAGAAGAGGAAGGGAGAAAGTAGTCGGCCTCTTCCTTGGATGCAGCCGGCCAAGAGAGGAGGGGCTGCTGCGGGATTTGCCGGCCAAGGGGAGCGCCGGAGATGACGGGGAAGCAAGAGGAAGAGGCGTCGGGCCTGGAGGGGGGTTCGCCGGCCACTGGAGGCGGAGGAGAGGGGTGTCGGGCGCTCGCGAGCCGGAGGCGGGACCGACGGAGCGAAGGAAGCGGGATCGGGGACTTTTCCACGGGATGCAGGTTGCAGGATTTGGACCGGGGGGATGCGGGATTTTAAGTCCTTTAGGTCTTTGTTTATATTAAAATTTATTATTATTATTATTATAGTATTATGGGTTGTTACAATCATGATGTCCAATATATCTAACTTGATCTTCAAAGAGTATCCTCGCATATACATGTGTATCGTCAATTGCATACATGCAGTTCTTAAAGAATGACATGCAATGGCCATCATACCTTATTTTCGCTGGTATATCTCTAAGTTGACGATCAATTTGTTGTATAACATCATGTGGTAGTAGCAATTGTGATTTAAGTCCTTTGAAAAAATATTTGCTTGTAGTTTCAGTCAAATGTTAGAAGCACTCGTTAATTTTTTTGAGCATCCATGTGCTAAGTTGTACAATGCAGTAGTGATCACTTCTCGTGATGTGTGTTGGGATCCTTGTAACCCATGATCATGTTCAAGCTTTCAAAGTAAATCAATAAATATACATTTTGACATTCTAAATGCGCTATGAATCCTATCTGGGTGCCTTTCAAGTCACTCTCTCAACCATTTATGACTTGTTTGAGTAGACGTTATGCTTGGTCTTGTCTCATATATGTTATATTTTATCTTATCAATAGTTAAAATAATTTTATTGCAGTATTCAACATATTACACATGTTCAGGAGAAAGACATATAGATGCTCATGAATAGTCATTGGAAGAGTCATGTGATTCTATTACCTAAGTTGTCAAAGAACATATCAATAATGGTACACAACTTTCAAAACTAAAATTTGAAAGCACATTGCAGCACTTGACATCACATATATGAATAAAAAAATAGAAAACATATTTGTTTTTGATCCACCAAAAGTAAACATCAAAGCAGAGTACATATTTCTCGATATTTAAGCACACAGTTCGCTAAATAAAAAACATAACAGAACAAAGAACATGGATGGTCGAAGCATAACATGACAAAGAAAATAATACATATCACTGGGTCCTGGTCGTATAATAGTTTTTGATCCACCAAACTCTCTTATCAGTTGGGATGCTCATGAATCTCTCTCTGCTATTTTTGTCTCTAATATAGTTCACTACAAAGAAGTATGTTGGGGTCATCATATATTTTTGTAATACTTAAGATCAACTCCTCTGCCTCCTTGATAGTGACAACTGGAGGTGACCTCATTACAAGTGCATATTCTCACAACTCACTCATGTATGGTTTAACTACTCCCCTTTTCTTTCCCGTCTTTCTTCTTTTACCCAATGGCGTGGAGGCATTGCCAACGGTGGTTGATGTATTTCCACCAACCTCTTCATGCCCAAGTACTTGAGTCTCCATTTCATCTTCCAAATTGCGATCTTCCACATCAACATTCTCCATATTAGGCGGAAAGCAACCTATTGATGGTCCTCATAGTTGAAATCAAGTTGTTCTATTTTAAGCTTTTGTACTGTTTTTACCCATGGGGTATTTTCGTCTTTGTATTTTTTCCCTCACTTATATAAGTGCAGGGATCTCCCTTTTCTAGGTTATCATCAAATTCCCGTTTTCCACTTGGTATCAGAGGGAAAAAAAAAAAAAACCTAGCCGCAATCGCTCGTCGTTCCGCTCCCTCGCTCGACGTCTTCGCCGCTCGGTCGACCTCACTCGCTCGTCGTCACCCTAGCCGCTCTCCTGCTGCCCTTCTAATGGGGCTGTCGGGCGGCCGCCTAGCCACCGTCGGCTGCTGAGAAGGACGCCGCCGCCGTCCTTCCGTGAAGCAGCCGCCATTCCGCACTGCCTCCCTGCTGCGTTTCTTCATCTTCTCCGGCTAGCCACTGCACGCGATCGACTAGCCGCCGTTCCTGCGTGCAATTTTCCTGCTGCGTGCGATCTTCCGCCTCCCTGCGTGCGATTTTTTTCCTGCTGCTGCTGCGTGTGATTCTCCTGCTGGCCTTCTTCTGCTGCTGCTTCTCTGGACTTCTTCATCTTCTCCGGATGCTGCTATTTCTCGTACGCCTCTCCGGATGCTGCTATTTCTCCGGACTTGCTCTGTCCTATTCTCGGGCACCTCTCTTTTTTCAAGATCTGATGTAACTGAGCCTCTCTAAATCTGATCTCCGCTGCTCTCCGGTTTCTGCTGTTCCCATGGATGATTCTTCGATTGGTGGTGGCTCTCCTTCACCGAGTGTTTCTGTTCCCCAAATGGGGGAAACCCTGCGGTCTTCAGGTTCCCAGATGGGTGAACTCCAGCGACCTTCTGGTCATACTAGCTCCTTGAAGATTACCACGGTGTCGTTAGATGACACTAACTATCTAGAGTGGTCTCGTGCGGCACAGCATGTTATTCGCAGCCACCAGCTCTTTGGATACATTGATGGGACCAAAGTGACACCCTCCCTGACTGATCATGCCTGGTCGCATTGGGATTCCGAGAATTCCCTGGTGGTTTCCTGGCTTCTCCACTCTATGTCTCCAAAGGTATACCGCAGCTATATGCTAATGGACTCGGCTTACGAGATTTGGACTCGCGCGCGGGAGACTTACACTCAGATCGGGAATTCCACTCAGGTTTATGAGCTGACCCGCCGTATGTTGGAACTACGACAGGGATCTATGACTGTTTCTGCCTACTACTCTGAGTTCAAGCGTATATCTCAGGAGTTAGATTACTTCGATCAGTTTACCCCTGCTTGCACTGCCGATGCAGTTCTGTTGCAAAAGCGTGATGAACGATTTAGTCTTCATGTGTTCTTGATGGGTTTGAACATGGAGTTGGATATGGTTCGCACCAATATTCTGCATCGCTTACCCCTCCCATCTCTCAGGGAGGCGTTCAGTATGGTTCTTGGCGATGAAGATCGTCGGAGGTCTCTCAACACGGCGGCTCCCCCTTCTGACCGCTCGGCTTTTACTAGTATTGGTCGTGGTGGTGCTAGCCATCCCACCCAGATTTCCACCTGTGACCATTGTGGCCGTCGGGGCCATTCTCAGGAAGCGTGCTTCAAACTTCATCCGCACCTTGCTCCACCTGGATACGTCCGTGGGCGTGGTCCTGGTCGTGGTGGACATCGCCAGACTGACACCCGTTCTCATGATGCTACTTACTCCACAGAGATTCAAGGGGGCCATCATGGCCAGCTCCCAGATCATTTCACCATGTCTGAATTGGATGCGCTCCGCCGTCTGCTACATTCTCAGTCTGATCCCACACTGAGTGGCTCCTCTTTGTTTGCCACTGCTGCGATGCCCAGTGCCCATGCTGCTGTGACTCCTTCGTCTGAGTGGATTATTGACTCAGGAGCTACTGATCATATGACCGGGTCCTCTACAGGTTTTTACTCCTACACACCCTTGTCTGGTAAGGACAAGGTTGTCTCTGCCAATGGCACCTTGTCTCCTATTGCTGGCAAGGGCAATTTCTCCTGCTCCTCTTCGCTTCCTCTCACTTCTGTTTTGCATGTTCCATCTTTTCCCCGCAGTTTACTTTCTATTAGCAATCTTACTAAATCTCTTAACTGTTTTGTAACCTTCTTCCCTGATTCTTGTATTTTTCAGGAACTGGGTACGAAGCGGATTCTTGGCAGTGGTAGGAACCGCGGTGGTCTGTACTACCTGGATGCTACACCATCATCCCTTGCTCTGTCCTCTTCTGCTGTTACTGTTGCTGACGCTCGACGCTGGCACTTGCGTCTTGGTCACCCGTCTCCTGTTTATCTTCAGAAACTTTTCCCTACTTTATCTCAGTTTGTTTCTAGTTTTAAATGTGATGTTTGTGAAATATCTAAACATGTTCGTCATTCATCATCTCACGTATCTTCTCCTAGTGGTGTTCCTTTTTCTGTTATACATTCCGATGTATGGGGACCTTCCCCAGTTGTTTCTTTGACTTGATATAGATGGTTTGTTACGTTTATTGATTGTTTTTCCTGTACTACTTGGGTTTATCTTTTAAAAAAAAGGGGGATGTCGCTTCTGTCTTTCAAACCTTTCATAAGATGATACAAACTCAGTTCAACGGAACCATTCGTGTCCTTCGTAGTGACAATGGGGGCGAATATGATGATCGTGGTGTGTTTGGGGCCTACCTCTCGAACAATGGCATTATCCACCAAACTACGTGCGTTTACACTTCCACCCAAAATGGTGTGGCGGAACGAAAAAACAGGCATCTCCTTGATGTTGCCCGTTGCCTTCTCACCACCATGCACCTTCCGAAATCCTATTGGGGTGATGCCATCATGACGGCTACTCATCTTATCAACCGTCTCCCCTCGCGGGTTCTTGCTTATGCTACACCTCTGGCTCGTCTTGCTTCTAAAACTGTTGTTCATACCTCATCCCTTCCTCCTCGTATATTTGGGTGTGTTTGTTTTGTTCATGTTCCTTTTCACCAGCCTCTTCGGGATAAGCTCGATCCTCGAGCTATCCGATGTGTCTTTCTTGGTTATTCTACCACCACCAAGGGGTACAAATGTTATCACCCCCACCAGACGTACTTTCTGTACTATGGACGTGACGTTCCGCGAGGATGAATCATATTACCTTGATTTGACTCCTTGTCGTCAGGGGGAGAAGGAGGATGAGGTCATTGATACTGTCCCTCTTCCTGTCATTGGTACTGTTCCTCTCACTTTTATTCCTTCTACTTCCACTACAGATATTCCCCATACACCTTCCACTACGCCATCCACTACAGATATTCCTCATATATCTCCCTCTCAGTATCCTTCACTCATCACTCCCCTACCTCATGTATATCATCGTCGAAAACCAGGTACACAACCCACCGTCGCCCCGCTGTTGCCAATGCTGTCTTCGGACTCAGATCCTGATGCTGATTTACATGTTCCCATTGCTCGGCTACGTGGTAAGGCCCGGTGTACTGAACATCCCATTTCTAATCATGTTGCTTATGATCATCTCTCCAAGCCTCACTAGTCATTTATATCTTCCTTGTCCGAGATCTCTATTCCTAAGACATGGCAGGAGGCACTTTGCATCCCAGTATGGGCTCAAGCAATGGAGGAAGAAATGTCAGCTTTGGAGAAGAACCACACTTAGGATGTCATCTCTCTCCCTCCTCTGGCAAGAAAACCATTGGTTCAAGATGGGTTTTCTCAGTTAAGCAGAATCAGGATGGGAAAGTTGAGCGATATAAAGCTAGGTTGGTTGCTCGTGGTTACACTCAGACTCAGGGGGTTGATTACCAAGAGACCTTCGCTCCTGTAGCAAAGATGGACTCTATCCGTGTGATTATATCTTGTGCGGCGATCTTAGATTGGGAACTTCATCAACTGGACATTAAAAATGCATTCTTGCACGGTGACCTCGAGGAAGAGGTGTACATGTCTTTCCCCTCAGGTTTTGTGAAGAAGGGGCAAGAGAGGTTTGTTTGTCGGTTATGGAAGTCCCTGTATGGGCTAAAGCAGTCTCCGAGGGCATGGTTCGGCAGATTCCACAAGGCCATGATCAAGTTTGGCTACAAACAGGGACACTCTGATCATACTTTGTTTGTCAAGAGGAATGAAGGGAAAATTGTTGTGCTAATTGTTTACGTTGATGACATCGTGATCACCGGAAATGATACAGATGAAATCTCAAAGCTGAAGGGACTACTCTCAGCCGAGTTCGAAGTAAAGGATCTGGGAAGGCTACGCTACTTCCTAGGAATTGAGGTGACCCGTTCTGACAAGGGTATCTTTATCTCCCAACGCAAGTATGTGTTGGACCTTCTGACAGAGACTGGCATGCTTGGGTGTGCCCCGCTAACACACCTATGGAGGAGAACCATAAGATTGATCAAGACAGCAATGGTGATCGTACAGATGCTCATAGTTATCAGAGGTTGGTTGGAAAGCTCTTATACCTCTCACACACTCGTCCTGACATTACATATGCTGTTGGGATCCTGAGTAGGTACATGCATGCCCCAAGGGTCAGACACCAGGAGGCTGCCTATCGTGTTCTCCGGTATTTAAAGAAGTCTCCAGGACGGGGGCTGATGTTCTCGAAGAACAAACATCTGCGGATCGAGGTCTTCACCGACGCAGATTGGGTTGGATGTCATGATGACCGGAAATCTACAACAGGTTATTGCACCTTCATTGGAGGAAACTTGGTTACATGGCGTAGCAAGAAACAAAGTGTGGTGGCTAGATCCAGTGCTGAAGTTGAGTACCGTTCGATGTCTCAGGGTCTCTGTGAAGGCCTTTGGTTGAGCATCTTATTGCAAGATCTCGGTCTTAAGGAGAAAGCTCCCATATCCTTGTACTGTGACAACAAAGCTGCCATCAGCATAGCACACAACCCAGTTCAGCATGATAGGACCAAACATGTTGAGGTGGATCGTCACTTCATCAAAGATCATCTTGACAAAGGAAGCCTAGTCACACCCTTCGTCCATTCCAGAGATCAGTTAGCCGACGTCTTCACCAAGAGTCTTGGCTCCGATGTCTTTACTGATGACATCCATAAACTCGGAATGATAGATATCTACCATCCAACTTGAGGGGGAGAGTTGAAATCAAGTTGTTCTATTTTAAGCTTTTGTACTGTTTTTACCCATGGGGTATTTTCGTCTTTGTATTTTTTCCCTCACTTATATAAGTGCAGGGATCTCCCTTTTCTAGGTTATCATCAAATTCCCGTTTTCCACTCTCATGAATCCTCACTAGTTGCGACCATTTGACTGAACATTCGATTCATTTTCTCCTCTAATTTAGGCACAATACCCGAATATCAAAACTTCTTCGCAGCAGGAATAACAATTGTTATATCAAAAGAAGCAATGCCATAATATTGGCCTTTAATTTTCCTCCCATCACTCATCCGATGCTACAATTGTTTTCTTTTTTGTCCCAACCCAACCCCGTCGCGTCATGCTACTTTTTCTTCAAGTGATCCCATTTATTCTTCATCTGCATACGATCATAATTTTTACCGGTCCGTTGTTTAAAAGAGAACCAAATTTTCCACCCATCTTTGCTAAAATGGGTAGTGTGCCGATTACCCAACTTGATCTCCCTATTGCATAGGTCACAAAAAATCATAATTTCATTTGAATGCCATGATGTCGATATGCCTCTTTCCTTTGGTTTGCCCATTATACTGCACAGTCAATTCGAAGGATAATACACAACTAAATAGTTATACGAAACAGTTAGATCACTGACATCTCACAAAAATTTCAACCTATTATGAGAGAAATCAAATTGGATGTGTAAAAATGATTTATTAAATATAAAAAACATAAAGAAATTCATAGTTGGCATCCAGGAGGTCCCCGTTAATGGAAATGTACTTCTGCTATACCAGAACGTGAGTGACTGGAGCAGAACGTGAACAATATTTTGATGCATGAGAGAGTCAGCCTATTTTTATGAATGGAAAGCACAAACACCTTGAGTTCATCCAAACTATGAAGAAAGAAAATCATCCTATTCTCTAGCGAGATGCAGAAATATAGAACATGCATTCAGTCGAGTGTCAGAAGAAATCACTAATGTCACAGTGGGAAGAACTGATTATCTGAAAAAAAAAGTGAAGATCTGTGTATCACCGGAGAGGGCGGCGAGATGCTGAGGCAATAAGCACTCCGTCAGGCTAGGAGGCGACTGACGAAGGGGCGAGGCAGCTAGCAGTCGGGCACCTTCTCAGCTTCTTCTGTATTTTACGGTAGAGGAGGAATGTCTCTCCGTGACATTAAAGAGATTCGCGAGAGGGGAAGGGAGATCGAGAACAAAACGAGAGGAATTAGGGCCTATGTAGCACGGGGACGGAAACGGGATACGGGATACGATACGGTACGCGTTTCCGGGCGTTTCCCGTATCCGGTACGCGTTCGAGTCGATACGTAGACCATTTTTAAGTATCCGTGCTTCGTAGATTAGGGCAGGGTTACGAGAATCCACATATTTACCTTCAGGCTCGCATTTGGGAATCTCGGCGGGTTCCGCGTTTTTAAAATAGGAGGAGACGGGGTTTTCAAAAATGCTCTATTTCAAAATTCGAGCAAACAAACACCCGCAAAATCACGTTTGTGTTTCGAATGGAGATTTTCCATCCGCATAAGCGATCATCATTGTGGATCGAAATCGTGGCGCGATCCCTAACAAATAATAGTTCATTTTTTTTCTCTCTATTCTTTAACTTGATTATTCAGTATGTTCGATTTTAATGATATAGACGGTATTGGTAGTTAGTTGGTTTGAAATCACTTTAAAGAATTGGACATAAATTTTTTCCTAAATTGAAGATGCATCTCTTAATCATAATATATTTTGACAATTGTATAAATTTATAATTTCAATTTCTTGTATCGTTATCAGATGAAATTTCACTATCATACATGATGCAGAATGACTTGCTTGATACTCACTACCTATTTGATATATTGTGCTTTTTAGGAGGGCATGCTGATAGTTCTATCAGGGTAATATCAGCAGATGCAGCCAAGACAATCGAAATTTCTCGTGGGCATTGTGCTCCTGTAACTTGTCTTGCTTTATCTACTGACAACAACTATTTGGTCAGCGGGTCTCGCGATGCTACAGTTTTACTCTGGAAAATACATCGAGTGCCCCCTTCACCTCCAAGAAATTCTTCGGCTTCATCCATCAGTTCAGTGAAAACTCCCTCAAATCCTCTTCCAAGCTCCGGAAATCTTTCTGATAATAGCCGGATGTGCAGAATTGAAGGTCCTGTGCATGTTTTAAGAGGTCATCTCGGAGAGATAATTTCGTGCTCTGTCAGTTCTGAACTCAGTATTGCCGCTTCCAGTTCTTATACGAGTTGTATCATTTTACATTCGTTGAGGAGAGGCCGTCTTATTCGGAAGCTGCCAGTCGAGAAGGCGGATTCAGTCTGCCTCTCTTCTAAGGGGCTTATATTGGTTTGGAGCAAATCGGATAGAATGATTAGCACCTTCACCGTTAACGGGATTCCAGTCACTTCCACAGTTATTTCTCCTTACCCGTTCCCTGGAAGTATTAGTTGTATCACGGTTTCTGCTGACGGCGAATATGCTCTCATCGGAACCTGTTCCACTTCTAACCAGGAAAACTATAACAAGTTTAGTTCATTTTCAATCGAGAAGCCCAAAAATAGGATTCTAATTCGTGTGCCATCCATATGCTTCCTGAATTTGCATACTCTGGAGGTACGAGGAAATACAAACATTGATTATTTTGTTTCCTTTCTAATAAATGGTGATTTTTTGAGTAATTATGGTTCCAAAATGTTCTCAGGTTTTCCATACTCTGAGGCTTGCTGAAGGGCAAGATGTCACTGCTATATCTCTAAATGAGGATAACACTAATCTGCTTGTTTCTACCGCAGATAAACAATTGATAATTTACACGGATCCTGCTGTGAGTCATTTTGCTCCTTTTATAATGTGTGCTCGTACCTGGATTTAAACCTATTTACCGTGCCAATACTTTCAATTGAAGAAGAACAAAATACAACGAATGATTAAATGATAATTCGACCTCACACGGTTTTATATCACACCCCTTTCAAACCCCTTTAGGATTTGATGGAAAAGCTTCTCAATATCCCCATAATATTATACACTATTCTTTCGTTCGAGCACTCCATCCTTCAAATCCCCGATTGTTCCTTTCCTTCGAGACATGCCACAGTAGCTGCCAGTCGCAAGAAGTTACCTCGTCTCCTCTCAACACGGTTTGAAGAACAGTGTAAATAAATCTAAGTTACACCCCGTAGATAATACGCTTCTAGATGTTTTCCCCCTGCCCAGTTATTGATGGTTGGGATTTGAATGCTTGAAGTTAAATAAAGTGGTGATTCAAATTATAGGGAATACAATTTAAAGTGGCAATGAGATCAGATGATTGAGATCATTTTAAGGCCTTTTATGGCGATTATGAGATCACTCAAAGAACTTTTTTTAAATATTGTATATATATTACCAGTATATATATATATATATCCCTCTTAGTTTTGAAATTACAAAAATCTCCCCTGTAAGAGTACATTTTATAACTTTCATGCACAAAGAGATCCCCTTGAAAATTTACTCCAATGGGATATATATGGTCATTAGCTGGAACCTCTCCAACTTTTCATAATTATAGTAACATACCTCTACTTTTTATACTTTTTAAAATTACCAACACCTATCCAACTCTGTACATGTCTATTAACAATGCAAGCTTATAGGGGAGGTCCCTCTGGTGTGTGTGAGATCAACTTGTGACAGCATTGTAACTGTTTTCTTTGCTTGCAGCTGAGTTTGAAGGTGGTGGATCAGATGCTTAGGCTTGGATGGGAAGGCGATGGACTTGCGCCACTTATGAAGTAGTGTGTAGACCAAATAATCACAATTTTGAGAAATATTGGGAAAGCTTGACAGAGTAGAAGAGAAAGAGCAGCTAGTTACTGAAATGCGGGTGGGCGTTAGATGAGCATATTTTCTTCTGAATGGAACTATATCATTCTTCCACGGCGGTCACCGTAGTAGCAATATATTCGTTTTGGTGATGACGGGAATTAGATTTTTCATGCTTGTAATTTTCTGCTTGTACATCGGTGGTGCTTATGTTGAAGATGAATGGAAAAGGTACATAGAGCTATTTTTTGTGCATATTGTAGTGGGTAATGTAAATTGAATGGTGGCGATGGGTGATACTAATGATTTTTCAAAGTGTTCTTGCACCACTTCCCTTTAGAATCAATTGGTTTTGGGTTGGATATGTAGGTTATAACATTGTATGAGAACCCATGATTTAAAATTTCTTAGTAGATGAAAATAAAGTTTTTTGCTTCCAAATTAAAGTTTAATTTGTGTGAAAAAGATTGTTGGGTTAATTTTATATTATTTGTGGAAGAGGCTGAATATTTGTTTATTGGTGTGGGGGTGAGTCATCTTTTGGCTATGTTTGGGACAGTGGTAGCGAACGGTGGGAGGCATTTGTTGTTTTAGAGGCATTTGTTGTTTTAGAGGCATTTGATTTTTCGGTGGTGGGAAAAGTGTTTTTTTTGAAAGGGTGTTTTCATGACTATTTGAAAAGTGGTGAACATTCTCACATTTAGAAAAGCTACAAGGTGTTTTTTTTTTCATTTTTATGCTTCTCTTCCTCATAGATCAACATTCTCCTCTTGCTTTACCTCTATCACTTCTTTTTTGACAACTTAAATCTCATCATTGGTTTCCCGCCACCCTTTTTCTACTGCCATAACACTCCCAAACAGAGCATTTAAGCTATCTTTTGGGGTTGACAAAGCCCAATAACACAACTTTGGTATTAGAGTAGGTTATTCATAAAAGCCCGCTTTCATGTCATCCAAATAAAATTGTATGCGCTAAGATGCCGAAAAACTTACACGTGACGAGATGTGTTGAGACTTTGGTCTCCCGTTGAAACTCACTGAACTTTGTTGCATTTAATGTAGATTTTGATATCCTCACTCACAATCAATTGATTTTAGGTTGGGAGCAGTAGTTGTCACACCTTTGATATTTTAAAAGCCATAGAGAAGAATGCATATCCTCCTTCAAGGGTGGGCTTGATTTTGCTACTGTTTAAAAAAATGCAGTTGTCTTAAAGATTGTTAAAGGATTCTTAAAAAGGGTTTTTGTAAAAAAAAGTACTACTAATAATATTGATGAGGTCAATCCCAACTTATAGGAATATCGGGCTACAAATAGCCAAATCACCCCCCCCCCCCCCCCCCCACTAAAGTCATGGGAGTTACGCTGGTAACCGCCGTTCGCGGGATCTGCGCGCCCGATCCACGCAATAACTAATGTGCGCCGCATTGCGCGCGCGACCCAACCGTTGCCACCCAGCGGTGCTGGCCAGCCCAGGCCGGCCGCCTCCCTACCCCTCTCTAACCGCCGGAGACAAGCGGTCCCGCCGCGGTCGGCCAAGGCCTCCCATCCTCGGGCGACCTCTCCGCGGCCGGCCAAGGCCTCCCATCCTCGGGCGACCACTCCGCGGCGGGCCCTCGCAAGTGCGGCCAAGGCCGCCCGGATCCGGGCGGCCTCGCCGCGGTCGGCCCCGCAAAGGGCCAGCCAAGGCTGCCCGATCCCAAGCGGCATGGCCGCAGCAGGCCCACGCATGGGCCGGCCAAGGCCGCCATGATCCGGACGGCCTCGCTGCGGCCTGCCCCGCAAAGGGCCGGCCAAGGCCGCCCGATCCCAGGCGGCCTCGCCGTGTTCATCCTTCACAAGGGCCGGCCAAGGCCGTCCGGATCCGGACAGCCTCGCTGCGGCCGGTGACGCAAAGGCCGGCCAAGGCCGCCCGATCCCGGGCGGCCTCGCCGCGGCCGGCCCCGCAAAGGGCCGGCCAAGATGCAGGGTAAGGATTTCGCTATGAAGAGAGTAAAGCCATTTCTCAAACTACAGTGAGATGCAAATCAAAGCTCAAGTTAATGATCTTTACAAAGTAAAATTTACTATAACTATTTACTTATATAAGATGCAAGGTAAGGATTGCCTATATCTCACCCTTAGAGTGGGCCCCTTCCCTGGACTCTCACTACATGGGCATGCTTTGTGCAGCGGGCTGCCATTTTTTTAGGTGATTGTTATTAGCAATACAGTTTTGGCTAGTCGCACAACGTTTTCTCCTAATTTCTCACGTTTTTTGAAAATACGTCGTGTACATGCATTTTTAGGAAAAATGTTCAACACGAAAGTTGTAGATCTCGACGAGATCTACAACTTTCGTGTTGAACACTTTTCCTAAAAATGCATGTACAAAGCGTATTTCTAAAAGGCGCGAAATCTAAGTGTATTTCCAAAGTACGTCTTGTACATGCATTTTCAGGAAAAGTGCTCAACACGAAAGTTGTAGATCTCGACGAGATCTACAACTTTCGTGTTGAGCATTTTTCCTAAAAATGCATATACAAGACGTATTTCCAAAAGGCGTAAGAAATTAGGAGAAAACGTTGTGCGACTAGCCAAAACTGTAGTGCTAATAACAATCACCTTTTTTTATTACTTATATAAGAGAAAGAAGAGATTAACCAAAATCTTGTGTGTTTTGTGGTTTCTGGCTACTTGTATTCTTCTTTTTTGGCTATAATGAAATCCAAGTCCACATGGATGCAACTTGCAAGTCAATTTTGACAGAAATATGTAAAATGTAATGCGTTTCGGTGTGTGATTATTCTTGCAAAATTGTATTTTGGTCTATAAAAGCATGAACAAATGTGCTAAACACTTAACAGAAACTGGTAAATTGGAAAAGCAAGAATAATGCATTCAACAGTTTAAGGATAGGCAGGATAATAAATTTTCAGAACTATATTTACTATCAACAAAGGCCCTATCATTGCGCCCCTCTACATTTACGCTTGACACGGCCGCCAACTGTTAGGAACGCGCATTTCAAGTGTTGTCACCAATAATCCCTACAAGAACAAGATCCATCCTTAAAATGATGAAATCTTCTCACATCCCTCAAAATAATATCCCTGCCTTCAATTTTAGAGATAAACTTGGCGGCCTCATGACAGTCATTGCATACTCTAGGTTTTTAGCTACTCGAATGGTTGAACCTGCCGGCGTGTTCAGTAAACCAAAATGCTATGGCCAACTTTTCGCTATGACCACAAAGAAGAATCTCTTTCTCATTCTCATCAATATTATGGAGGACGCAAGATGTGTCCGGCACATAGCCTTCTCTCCTCATTCTTTCCCGCAGAATATCCAGGTGCGCGCGAAGCTGCGGGCTCTGCGGATGTAATGAATCCCCGACCGTGAATTGATGCACTTTGTCACCAACTTCAATCCAGCTGCAACCAGGCTCTTTTCTCACTCCCATCTCCTTCATCTTCTTCCTCACTTCATTTGCCTTATCCCAGAGTCCAGAAGCTGCAAAAATGTTGGAAAGAAGGACATAGTGACTGGCCTCATTGGGCTCTAGTTCGAAGAGATGATCAGCAGATACTTCGCCAAGTTTTACATTTTGATGAATGCGACAAGCACCCAATAAACTGCTCCATGCTCCTGCCTGTTCTAAGCCAGTTTCCATAGTCTTGATGAGCTGATATGCTTTCTCGAGTTGCCCAGAACGACCGAGCAAATCCACAACACAGGCATAATGGTCGGGACGTCGATCTACGCCGAAGTCCCTTTTCATCCTATCGAAGAGTTCTAAGCCTTCACTGACCAAACCAGAGTGGCTGCAAGCGGCAAAAACTGCGATGAAAGTAATCTCAGTAGGCCTAACTTCTCTTCTAGACGCCATATCATGGAACAGCCTGAGTGCCTCCTCCCCATGCCCATTCATTCCATAAGCCATTATGAGGACATTCCAGGTAATCGCATTTCGTTTGGTCATTTTATCGAACACCCTTCTTGAAAGAGCTAGGCAACCACATTTTGCGTACATGTCGACCAAAGCGCTGCCCACGGCGATATCGTAATCCAGTTTGTTCCGAATGGAGAAGCCGTGGATCTCCCTCCCCTTAGCTAGTGCAGTGAGAGCTGCACATGGTGGAAGAAGGGTCATGAGAGTGATGTTATTAGGTCTTTGATAGCCAAATCCAACTTCTTCTTCGGCATTTATCTTTCTTGTTCCTTGCATCTCTGACAAAAGCTTGAAAGCTTCTGCAAATTGGCCCGAAACAACACAGCCGGTGATCATGGTGTTCCAAGTAACTACATCTCGAGCCTCCATACTGCTAAATATCTTCCATGAAGTCTCTATCTTTCCAACCCTAGAATACATATCCATTAGAGCATTTAGAACATACTTGTCAGACCCCAAACCTCTCTTCAGCACATATCCATGGATGCCTTCCTTACGGCTAAATCTCTGTGAGCGCACGCAAGAAGGAAGGACGCTCGCCAATGTGGTGGCATTTGGACAAAAACCTGCAGCCTCTTCCATCACAATGAAAAGCTCCAGAGCCTCTTCGTCAAATTCATTCTGCGCATATCCGGAGATCATTGCATTCCAAAGCCCCAATCTTGGCTCCGAAACCCCATCAAAAACAATGCGGGCCTTCAAAATCTCACCAAACTTGCAATACATGTCCACCAATGCGCTTCCAACAAATGAATTGTCACGCAAACCATCATTTCTGATCGAAAACGCGTGAATCGCCTTCCCAAAATCCAGCGTTTCGATCTGCGAACAAGCCGGGAGAACGCTCGACAGCGTGACGCCGTCAGGTTTAAACCCGGCGACAACCATTCGACGCACCGCGTCGACTGCCTCCACATATCGTTCGTTCTGCGCCAGAGAACTAACCATTGTATTCCAGGTGACAATATCACCGTAGACAAATCTATCAAACAGCGAAACTGAATCGCAAACACTTCCCAACTTAGCATACAGCGCAATCAAAGAGTTATACGTGTATGTCTTCCCATCAGAGTACAGTCCCACCCGAAGCCCATGCCCGTGAAGTTCCTTCGCAAGCCTCAGCCCGCTGTATTTCTCGACGCCCGAACAGGCCAGCGAGACGCTAACAAGTGTGAACGAGCTCGCGCCGAAACCCTCCTCCTGCATAATCCTGAAGGCATCCAAGGAGGCCACCCACTCCTCAAACATGCACAGCGCGGCGATTATCGAGTTCCAGGAGACTTGGTCTGGTTCGGGAATTCGATCGAACACCTTGAGGGCGTCGCCGATGTCACCGCACTTGGCATACATTGTTATTAGAGAATTGGGGACGGCGACAGGGGAGCAGCTCTGGCCGAACTTGATGGAGGCCGCATGTAGCTGAAGGCCAACGGCGAGGTCATGGAGGCCTCCGGCGGACTTGATGGCGGCGGGGAAAATGAAATTGTCTGGGTGAACGCCGGCGAAGGTGATGGCGACGTAGGTGGAAAGCGCGGAGTGGAAGGAGTTGGAGCGGGCGTGTGAGCGGAGTGTTTCGATCCATGCGGAGGCGGGGGATGACGGATCTCCGGCGATGGCCGGAACGGCGGGGCGCAGGGAGAGGCCCAGCTTGAAGCCTGGCACCAGCCCGCTGGTGGGGGAATTTGACTTCTCAATGCCACTGGTGGGGGATTGGACAAGTCAATCCGGCCACGCGGGATTTTCATTTAGAAATTCGCGTAGGCGGGATTTTCATTTAGAAATTCGCGTAGGCGGGATTTTCATTTAGAAATTCGCGTAGGCGGGATTTTCATTTAGAAATTCGCGTAGGCGGGATTTTCATTTAGAAATTCGCGTTGGCGGGATTTTCATTTACAAATTCGCGTAGGCGGGATTTTCATTTGGAACCGGCTACCGGGCTACGTGCGGAATTTAATATTTATATTTTTTTAATGCATTTTTAATTAGTTATTTTATTTATTTAATTACTTTATTTATAAATTTATTTTCTATAGATTGGGCTTGGGCTTGAGCCCAGCCTACATTTGCAAATTACTACTGTGAATCCCAAGGCACGAGCGTGCACATACACAAGCACGCCCACCTGCGTGCAAGCACACAGGTGGAGCCCGCGTGCACGACCGCGCGCATACACAAGCATGCCACCCCTCGCACGCAAGAGCTCCCCGCGCGCGCCAGCCCATCCCGCGTGCAGGAGGGTGCGGGCGCGCTCAAGCGCCTGAACACTCGGGAGAGCTGGTGCAGCCCACGCGTTGTCGCGCACCTGGGCGCAGCCCGCACGCGCCCCAGCGGGGGAGCATCCCACGCGCTCCGCTCTTGCACCACAATCCGCTTTCGCGCACCTCCGCTCGCACTTCCACCGCCTTTGTTTGCCTCCGACATGACCACTACGAATCATCCACGAACACAACTCTGCATGAAGTTCCCACCCTCCTCTTACACTGTCTATGAGCCCCTCATCGGCCACCAACTGACGCCTTTTCGCTGAGCGGTCACCGGTCCGGCCCCTCCATTGGTCAGTCGGGTTCTGTTGTCAGTAGGCCCCTTTGCCATTGCAGGTCGATCCTTCACCGTCTGGTCACTGCCATTCAATCTCCACCGTTTGATAAAATGTGTAACCACCCATTATGAGGGTGGTGTAACACCTCCCCTACAATGACTATATAATATGAGTCCGGTAAAGTCCCACAACATATAGTCATCATAGTTTTAGTATTATAAAGTGATATAAAAGTACTACTCATCTCAAAACTCAGAAGACAATACATCGGAAATACTAAAATAAAAAATAGAAGTTGTCTACAGAACATAAGAGTCCAATGGCCTTATGGCCTTAATCAATCAGATGTCCAAAACATCACTAATACTAATCAGTAATGTGCAAACGCACTCCTAGGCTACCTCAGCATGCAAACTAAAAAATAGTGAAAGAAACATGACATGCAAACAAGTAAAACAATAGGAGGTACATTTCATTAGGCTTAGGACTTTTTGGTCGGTGAGCTGGCTCCAGCTTGCGAACCTTGGCTTGTAAAAATTTGTTGTAACGTGAGCTAGTAAAGCTGACCTCAACTGTGTAACCAACACCCCCTCCTCTCGACCGTCCCTAGCGGACCCCGGGGCACTTCATCACCTTGCAAGTCAGCACTTCATATGCATATGTAATAGAGCATAAACTAACATAGAAAATAGCATGATTTGATGTCTCAAATATCAAACACGTTTCTATATTGAGTATAAAAAAAATAAAAGGGATCTGCAATACAGCATGCATGCAAACTTGAGTTTCACCCAAGGCACTCTATAGCACATATGATTCTAAAAATATCACCACACATCATCACATCACAATAATATTCATGGGTACTCTCATTTCTCCAAATGCATACCAGCCCAAGGCCAAGAACTCTCGCTAAGACCCGCCCGCATATGGATCACGACACCATCGGGCCGATCAGCTCCTTCGTTCTTGACAATTCCACCAAGCACACACAACTGATACTAAGAACTCTCGCTTGCAACCCCACCCGCACATGGATCACAACACCACTGTGCTTGTCCAAAAGCACAGACGTTCTCGTTGGTTTCCACATTAGGGGACTTATCTTGCATGAACACCCTCCACCCGTGAATCACAACATCACGGGGTAAGCCAGCCGACCACAAAGATAAAGTCACGCATTCACAAACAAACGAATGTCACAATCCATCACTTACATTTCCCCGTCCTAGCCAACGTCCGTTTTCATATGAGCTAAGGGGCATCACAACGGCGTTTTCGGCGCAATCAAATTTCTAGAAATTCCTAAAATGCACGTCAAGCAACATCACCAAATCGGACCACCGGTCGCAATAACGAATTCACCCACAATGCATAATCCACTAATGAAGTGGATTTCTAATGCAAAACATGTTGGGGACGGACTCAGTCGACCGGTGGCTCTTCTTGAACTAAGGAAGCCCGGATCCCTCTCACTCGAAAAATCTAGTGCGAAAATTTACAAGAAAGAAAAGGCAAAAAGGAAAGATGACATTGCACGCATCCTAAGACCGAGAGGAGAGATGTCATTATCATGCGTTATCTCTTCCTAACCATGGAGATTTTGATTTGCACGGATGGAAATGTACGACTTCAAGCCCTCTCCGCGATGTCGGACTCGGATCTTGAATCGGAGCTCGGAAGCCCAAATAATGGCGGAAACTAGATCGTCTTCCTCCTCCGCACCTTCCCGCTCACGAGCCGTCAAGAGCCAAGAACTTGAGAAAAGTGAGAGGAAAGATCTCTTTTGCCCTACTTAGGGCTCACGAGCTAAAGATCTGAGCCATTGGATCAAGTCCCAAAAAGATCGGATGGCCTGAAAAGTCTATTTGCAAAAACAGCTTGTGATACTTAAAAAGAACGCACTTTGGTTCACGGCGTCGAGTGAGCTCGACGCCACTCGACGCCAAGCCTGCGGCGTCGAGTGATCTCGACGTCACTCGACGCCAAGCCTGCGGCGTCGAGTGATCTCGACGTCACTCGACGCCAAGCCTGCGGCGTCGAGTGATCTCGACGTCACTCGACGCCAAGCCTGCGGCGTCGAGTGATCTCGACGTCACTCGACGCCAAGCCTGCGGCGTCGAGTGATCTCGACGTCACTCGACGCCAAGCCTGCGGCGTCGAGTGATCTCGACGTCACTCGACGCCAAGCCTGCGGCGTCGAGTGATCTCGACGTCACTCGACGCCAAGCCTGCGGCGTCGAGTGATCTCGACGTCACTCGACGCCAAGCCTGCGGCGTCGAGTGATCTCGACGTCACTCGACGCCAAGCCTGCGGCGTCGAGTGATCTCGACGCCACTCGACGCCAAGCCTGTGACGTCGAGTGATCTCGACGTCACTCGACGCCAAGCCTGTGGCGTCGAGTGATCTCGACGCCACTCGACGTCAAGCCTCTGGCATCGAGTAAACTTGACGTCTTACACGACGCTTAACCTCAGACCCTAGTCACATATTTATGGGGTGTTACAGGAAGTGCACATAGTTAAAATTATAATTTGTCGGCCTATTGTGGATCTCTTTAAATACGCGACATAAAATTTAAGTAAGTGGTCTGCAAATAGCATATAAAGTGGTTAGGGTTTGCGAATAATCGATATTAATGTGATCAGAGAACAGATTTCAGATTCAGGAGGATGTCGGATCTAGATTAGGTAAACCGCAACCACTGCATACACTATCATTAGATTTAAACCACCATCGCTAAACCACCATAGCCCCAATGAGAGCATAAAGGGAAGCTCGGTGCAGAAATGCATCCCCGCGCAGCGAGGGTCTCCTGGGAAGGGTCCCACCGCAAGGGTGAAATGTAGGCAAACCTTACCGTGCATTTTTGCAAGAGGTCGCTTTCACGACTCGAGGCCGTGACCTCAAGGTCACACGACAACACCTCAACCAGTGCGCCAAGGCCCGAAAAAAAATTAAGATTACTCCCTAGAACATGAAAGAGAAGCGATGAATTTTCAAGACAGCGCTAAAATCATTTAAGAGCATCAGAATTACGGCTGGCTGGCTGGCTCATGGTTGGCACGGGATTGTCAGATATTATAAAAATTTTCGCTCTGATTACTTTCAATGCATGAACAACCACTAAATGAATCCCACAAGTGACATCCTGTTGGGTTATTAGATTGAATTTCAACTATCAGCTTAAAAATCCACATAATGAATATGTTGATAGGATTGTCATTACCATCTGGTGCAGGTTGCATTCATTATCTACCGCCTTCTTCCCTGTGAGAGTACCCATGAATATTATTGTGATGTGATGATGTGTGGTGATATTTTTAGAATCATATGTGCTATAGAGTGCCTTGGGTGAAACTCAAGTTTGCATGCATGCTGTATTGCAGATCCCTTTTATTTTTTTTATACTCAATATAGAAACGTGTTTGATATTTGAGACATCAAATCATGCTATTTTCTATGTTAGTTTATGCTCTATTACATATGCATATGAAGTGCTGACTTGCAAGGTGATGAAGTGCCCCGGGGTCCGCTAGGGACGGTCGAGAGGAGGGGGTGTTGGTTACACAGTTGAGGTCAGCTTTACTAGCTCACGTTACAACAAATTTTTACAAGCCAAGGTTCGCAAGCTGGAGCCAGCTCACCGACCAAAAAGTCCTAAGCCTAATGAAATGTACCTCCTATTGTTTTACTTGTTTGCATGTCATGTTTCTTTCACTATTTTTTAGTTTGCATGCTGAGGTAGCCTAGGAGTGCGTTTGCACATTACTGATTAGTATTAGTGATGTTTTGGACATCTGATTGATTAAGGCCATAAGGCCATTGGACTCTTATGTTCTGTAGACAACTTCTATTTTTTATTTTAGTATTTCCGATGTATTGTCTTCTGAGTTTTGAGATGAGTAGCACTTTTATATCACTTTATAATACTAAAACTATGATGACTATATGTTGTGGGACTTTACCGGACTCATATTATATAGTCATTGTAGGGGAGGTGTTACACCACCCTCATAATGGGTGGTTACACATTTTATCAAACGGTGGAGATTGAATGGCAGTGACCAGACGGTGAAGGATCGACCTGCAATGGCAAAGGGGCCTACTGACAACAGAACCCGACTGACCAATGGAGGGGCCGGACCGGTGACCGCTCAGCGAAAAGGCGTCAGTTGGTGGCCGATGAGGGGCTCATAGACAGTGTAAGAGGAGGGTGGGAACTTCATGCAGAGTTGTGTTCGTGGATGATTCGTAGTGGTCATGTCGGAGGCAAACAAAGGCGGTGGAAGTGCGAGCGGAGGTGCGCGAAAGCAGATGGTGGTGCAAGAGCGGAGCGCGCGGGATGCTCCCCCGCTGGGGCGCGTGCGGGCTGCGCCCAGGTGCGCGACAACGCGTGGGCTGCACCAGCTCTCCCGAGTGTTCAGGCGCTTGAGCGCGCCCGCACCCTCCTGCACGCGGGATGGGCTGGCGCGCGCGGGGAGCTCTTGCGTGCGAGGGGTGGCATGCTTGTGTATGCGCGCGGTCGTGCACGCGGGCTCCACCTGTGTGCTTGCACGCAGGTGGGCGTGCTTGTGTATGTGCACGCTCGTGCCTTGGGATTCACAGTAGTAATTTGCAAGGATTCACAGTAGTAATTTGCAAATGTAAGGCTGGGCTCAAGCCCAAGCCCAATCTATAGAAAATAAATTTATAAATAAAGTAATTAAATAAATAAAATAACTAATTAAAAATACATTAAAAAAATATAAATATTAAATTCCGCACGTAGCCCGGTAGCCGGTTCCAAATGAAAATCCCGCCTACGCGAATTTGTAAATGAAAATCCCGCCTACGCGAATTTCTAAATGAAAACCCCGCGTGGCCGGATTGACTTGTCCAATCCCCCACCAGTGGCATTGAAAAGTCAAATTCCCCCACCAGCGGTCTGGTGCCAGGCTCAAGCTGGGCCTCTCCCTCCGCCGCCGCCCAAACAAACAGACCTCAGTTGTTTCCGGCATCTACCCATTCTGTTCGCCGGAGCATCCCACCGCCCGGCCGCCAAATCACAGCCATCTCGTGGCCGCATTCCGATGAAAATCGGCGTCGAATGGATATTGGTTGGTGGAACTGACGTCAATCCTGTGCCGCTCATCTCGTTTGATTCCCACACCACACCCATGTTATCCTGTGAGACCCCGCCGCGTAAGCGCTGCGGATTAGCAGGACTTGCCAACAATGTCGCCTCTCCAAATTCCACTTTCCTCCCTTCCGGCTTCAACCCAGCCCCATCCCCCTTCTACATTTCACAAAGCACGCACCGCCGTTCCGGCCATCGCCGGAGATCCGTTATCCCCCGCCTCCGCATGGATCGAAACACTCCGCTCACACGCCCGCTCCAACTCCTTCCACTCCGCGCTTTCCACCTACGTCGCCATCACCTCCGCCGGCGTTCACCCAGACAATTTCATTTTCCCCGCCGTCATCAAGTCCGCCGGAGGCCTCCATGACCTCGCCGTTGGCCTTCAGCTACATGCGGCCTCCATCAAGTTCGGCCAGAGCTGCTCCCCTGTCGCCGTCCCCAATTCTCTAATAACAATGTATGCCAAGTGCGGTGACATCGGCGACGCCCTCAAGGTGTTCGATCGAATTCCCGAACCAGACCAAGTCTCCTGGAACTCGATAATCGCCGCGCTGTGCATGTTTGAGGAGTGGGCGGCCTCCTTGGATGCCTTCAGGATTATGCAGGAGGAGGGTTTCGGCGCGAGCTCGTTCACACTTGTTAGCGTCTCGCTGGCCTGTTCGGGCGTCGAGAAATACATCGGGCTGAGGCTTGCGAAGGAACTTCACGGGCATGGGCTTCGGGTGGGACTGTACTCTGATGGGAAGACATACACGTATAACTCTTTGATTGCGCTGTATGCTAAGTTGGGAAGTGTTTGCGATTCAGTTTCGCTGTTTGATAGATTTGTCTACGGTGATATTGTCACCTGCACATAGTTAAAATTATAATTTGTCGGCCTTGCTGAAGGGAAAATAATTGGTCGAGCAAACGACTCCGATACGACAAAGGAAGATGCCTCTAACATAATGCACGCTTCATGTCCACTCAACTAGTGATGCGACGAAGATGGTCTCGCTCGCGAGTCCTCTCAACGCTAACCCAATATGCCCTTGCCTGATCTAAAAGTCAAAGTTTCGCAAACTTGACGCGATGCTCACCGAATAACTCAAAATGATCGAGATAATATTTCATATTCACGAGCCAATAACTAAAAGACTCGGGACTCGATGAGCCGTCAAAGAAAGGGGCAGCAGTACGAAACTGATTCTCAAGATCTCTCTCGGAACGACTATCCTCATAATAATCATCCATAAGGTAACCGAGTCATGTCGAAGGATCAACACGATCCGCTCGCGTGTACAAAAAAGAACAACGACAATTATCATACTGATCGTCTCTAGAATAGTGGAGTCGTGTCGGTGGGTCAACATAATCTCTAAAAGAGGTGTGCTGCGATCGAGGATAACTGTCATAGTAATCTGAGGGTCTCCCTGACGGGGTTCTGTGAGAGCGGGTGCAAGTGGACTCGTGATCTCTAAAGTGAGGAGAAGAATAATTGTGACACCTAAACATAATGAAAAACCTATAGACTCTACGACCGTGTATCGAAAAGTGTGCACAACCTGCCTCTGATACCAATTGACGCAGAGCAAATCTATAGGCGGCGGGAAATCTGCGATCTAACCCTACATGTTATGCAAAAGTCTGACGGTTAGATCACAAATTAGATAATAAATACTAACATCCCACGCAAATAATTCAAAAACAAGACAAAATAATTTATTTGGGCAAAAGCAAGATTTGGCTTTCCTCTGCATTGAGGGTCAAAGCAAGAGCGCACAACGAATAAACCTTTCCTACAGTTAGAGATTTTCAAGGAGCAAATAACATAATAAACATTAATCCTAAACAAGCATCAAATAACCATACCATTTGCACCAACCTTGCTTTGCACCTCAAGCACACCCTGATAATTTTGTTTGACTGTGAACACCCATTTGCACCCAACCGGTTTCTTCCCAGGGAGAAGATGCACTAAATCTCATGTTTTGTTTTTTTTCAAGTGCAGTCATTTCTTCAAACATCGCTTCTCTCCACACAGAAATCTCCAGAGCACTCTGTCAGGATGGTGGTATGGCTATGGACTCAATGGAAGACATAAAGGTCTTATGGGATGTGGAGAAAGAGTCATAAGAAGCAGACGGGGGGCGATCGCCCTGGCGGAGGAAGGATATCTTCCGTCTCAACTGGAAGATCTGGGCAACATTTCCCTTTCGAGAATAAGTAGTCTCTGTACGCCGCCAAATATCAACATCAGTATCCACAAATAAATAGTGGCGAGGGATGGACTCCTGCATGGAATTCGTTAGCCAAGACATGATGATGCGACACAGACGTCACACCTGCCCGCCACCCTGGAGTCCCACCAGGGGGCTCACCTGGAGTCAGCACCAGGTGACTTTCATCAGGGTCGCAGCCCGTACACCCCAACCAGCTCTTCGCCATGGAATCACCACCATGCGGCAGGTTGTTGAGGTCGGGGCTCGATCCCCTGACCTCCTAGATAAGAGGCCTTCACTGGCGCTCTCAACACCAACTGATCCGGTGATCTCCTCCACGGTGCCGACTCCGTGGAGCCCCCTTGGTGACGAATCTTTGGGTAAGTGTGTATACTTTGTTATATTCCTCCCTCCTCCATATTTTTCCCTTTAGTGTCCAGCCACCGTTCTCCTCTGAAACCCTCATCCGCAGCCCCTATAACCCACAAAATAGCCAGCCGTTTTGTTGTTCGGAAAGCACAGTTACTGTTCATGGCACTGTTCACGACACTGTTCATTTATATCATTTAATGTTCATTGCATATGTTTTTTTCCATTCATGTAGCCTTCCAGAGCCGTTGGACCCCCTCCAGCCGCCTCCACCCCTCCTGCCTCCTACTAGCAGGCTGCCCAGCCTCCTCTGCCCCTCCAGCCGCCCACCAGTGAGCCGCCACCCTCCCTCTGCCCAACCCCATCCCACCAACACCCTCTCTATCTCTGTCCAACAGCCGCCTGGCTGTTTTCAGCCCCAAACCAGTCCAGATCTGGGCATTCCAGCCCAGATCCAGCCACCCCGCCCTTTCCTTTTGCTGTCCTAACTCCCCCATCACGCGGAACCACCTCCAAACAGCCACCCACTGTCGGATCTGCTCTGATCCGGGCAATCCAGCCCAGATCCATCCCCCCATCCCCCGATCTAGGCCTCGCAACACCAACCAGCCATCCCCCCCTTACCCGTCCCGGCCTCCCCATCACCGGAACCCTTCCCCAAGTCCTCTAATGTTCAGATCTCTTTTATTGGCAGCAGACCTAATATTTGTGTGGTGTATTGGTATTTGGTTGTAAGACATGAATATGATGTGATTATTACATGTTTGTTTGGTATTTCAATTTGTTATAGTTATTTGCTCATGTACTAATCTCTAACTGCAGGAAGAATTTATTCACCGCGCGCTCGTGCTTTGGCCCTCCACGCGGAGGAAAGCCTAAGTCTGTTCCGCTTAATTAATTTATTTCGCCTTGCTGTAGAATTGTCTGCGTGAGATGTTGTATTTATTATCCAATTGTGATCTAATCGTCGGACATTTGCATAGCATGTAGGGTTAGGTCGCAGATTTCTCGTCGCCTATAGATTCGTCCTGCGTCACATGACTAAGGAATTTTCGGAATCCCATTGAGGCCAGTCAGGGCCAGTTTGCTCCGGTTCCTTGGTGTGCCCAGTGACATTGCTAAAGAGGCAACGACTCTTAAAAGCAAGTGTGATAGAGCGAGACCATGAAAGATAATTTGAATCATCTAGTCGGATAGTAGTAATCTGCGGATTATTGTGATCATGACTCCCTCGCAGATAAATTGCAGGAGAAGAAACCGGTGTGGAGGTAGAATCACTGAGAGAAGACATAGTGGTCTAAGAATATAAATCTGGAGACCACATGCCACGCCAAGCAGCAAAGAGCGACCGATTACGCCGAACAAAGATCAACGGAGAAGAGGAGACGAAGAGAAATCAACTCCATTTCAAGACTGGAAAGGAAAACGGCGCCGGAAGGAAGCACATGCCTCGCCGCATGTCCGGCACCGAAAGGAGAGGGACGACAAACCCTTGGAGGCCCGCTGGAAGAGAGGTTGGAAGCGGCGCTGTAAGAGGAGGTCCCCGCCTGGTGCTGTGTCAGCGGCACTGGAAAGTCAACCGAGGAGCGGGGAGGGCCACCTGGTGCGGTGTCGGCGGCGCTTGAAGGTCGACCGGGGAGGGCCGCCTAACGCGGGTCTGTCGCGGCTGTCGCGAGAGCATGGAAAACGAACAGGCGAATGACGGAATGGTAGAGGCGCTGAGCGGCTAGGGCATGCACTGCTCAGATACCATGTTGGACCCAACCAAAATTGATTAATTCAAATGATGTTGTCCCCTCTATATATGGAGGCGGATACAAGATATAATTTGAAATAAAAACAAAAGATATATATATATATATATATATGTGTGTATATATATATATATATATATTGTAACAAATTCAATATCACAAACATTGAATTCTGGGTCCCACCGAGATGGATGTCTGCGGATAAATTTATGCATGTCATGGTCTCCAGTACAATTGAACGTTGTTGATTTTTCTTAATTGTATTGTGGTATCTGCTGTAGAATTCGCCATTTTTTTCTTCCAAACACCAAATGTGTGCTCAATTACACTTCAAAGAGATGAATGCGTCTTACTAAAATGTTCATGCCTGCCTTAGACTGGTCAAATACCGCGTGCATAATCTGCAAATGATATCCTGTTTCCGAATATGGTTTTAAATATCCCGTCATTAATGGATATCCATCATCCACTAAATAATATTTACTTGCATTCATTGATAAGTTAAACATATTAACTTGTACAAAATGATTATAGTGTATATTATAATTTATTTAAAGAAATTCATAGTTGGCATCCAGGTGGTCCCGGTTTATGGAAATGTACTTCTGCTATACCAGAACGTGAGTGACTGGAGCAGAACGTGAACAATATTTTCATGCATGAGAGAGTCAGCCTATTTTTATGAATGGAAAGCACAAACACCTTGAGTTCATCCAAACTACGAAGAAAGAAAATCATCTTATTCTCTAGCGAGATGCAGAAATATAGAACATGCATTCAGTCAAGTGTCAGAAGAAATCACTAATGTCACAATGGGAAGAACTGATTATCTGAAAAAAAAGTGAAGATCTCTGTATTACCGGAGAGGGCAACGAGATGCTAAGGCAGTAAGCACTACGTCAGGCTAGGAGGCGACTGACGAAGGGGCGAGGCAGCTAGCAGTCAGGCACCTTCTCAGCTTCTTCTGTATTTTATGGTAGAGGAGGAATGTCTCTCCGCGACATTAAAGAGATTCGCGAGAGGGAAAGGGAGATCGAGAGCAAACGAGAGGAATTAGGGCAGGGTTACGAGAATCCACATATTTACCTTCAGGCTCGCGTTTGGGAATCTCGGCGGGTTCCGCGTTTTTAAAATAGGAGGAGACGGGGTTTTCAAAAATGCTCTATTTCTAAATTCGAGCAAACAAACTCCCGCAAAATCACGTTTGCGTTTCGAATGGAGATTTTCCATCCGCATAAGCGATCATCATTGTGGATCATCATGAACAATCTCAATCATCATTGTGGGTCGAAATTGTGGCGCGATCCCTGACAAATAATAGTTCATTTTTTCTCTCTATTCTTTAACTTGATTATTCAGTATGTTCGATTTTAATGATATAGACGGTATTGCTAGTTAGTTGGTTTGAAATCACTTTAAAGAATTGGACATAAATTTTTTCCTAAATTGAAGATGCATCTCTTAATCATAATATATCTTGACAATTGTATTTTATAATTTTAATTTCTTGTATCGTTATCAGATGAAATTTCACTATCACACATGATGCAGAATGACTTGCTTGATACTCACTACCTATTTGATATATTGTGCTTTTTAGGAGGGCATGCTGATAGTTCTATCAGGGTAATATCAGCAGATGCAGCCAAGACAATCGAAATTTCTCGTGGGCATTGTGCTCCTGTAACTTGTCTTGCTTTATCTACTGACAACAACTATTTGGTCAGCGGGTCTCGCGATGCTACAGTTTTACTCTGGAAAATACATCGAGTGCCCCCTTCACCTCCAAGAAATTCTTCGGCTTCATCCATCAGTTCAGTGAAAACTCCCTCAAATCCTCTTCCAAGCTCCGGAAATCTTTCTGATAATAGCCGGATGTGCAGAATTGAAGGTCCTGTGCATGTTTTAAGAGGTCATCTCGGAGAGATAATTTCGTGCTCTGTCAGTTCTGAACTCAGTATTGCCGCTTCCAGTTCTTATACGAGTTGTATCATTTTACATTCGTTGAGGAGAGGCCGTCTTATTCGGAAGCTGCCAGTCGAGAAGGCGGATTCAGTCTGCCTCTCTTCTAAGGGGCTTATATTGGTTTGGAGCAAATCGGATAGAATGATTAGCACCTTCACCGTTAACGGGATTCCAGTCACTTCCACAGTTATTTCTCCTTACCCGTTCCCTGGAAGTATTAGTTGTATCACGGTTTCTGCTGACGGCGAATATGCTCTCATCGGAACCTGTTCCACTTCTAACCAGGAAAACTATAACAAGTTTAGTTCATTTTCAATCGAGAAGCCCAAAAATAGGATTCTAATTCGTGTGCCATCCATATGCTTCCTGAATTTGCATACTCTGGAGGTACGAGGAAATACAAACATTGATTATTTTGTTTCCTTTCTAATAAATGGTGATTTTTTGAGTAATTATGGTTCCAAAATGTTCTCAGGTTTTCCATACTCTGAGGCTTGCTGAAGGGCAAGATGTCACTGCTATATCTCTAAATGAGGATAACACTAATCTGCTTGTTTCTACCGCAGATAAACAATTGATAATTTACACGGATCCTGCTGTGAGTCATTTTGCTCCTTTTATAATGTGTGCTCGTACCTGGATTTAAACCTATTTACCGTGCCAATACTTTCAATTGAAGAAGAACAAAATACAACGAATGATTAAATGATAATTCGACCTCACACGGTTTTATATCACACCCCTTTCAAACCCCTTTAGGATTTGATGGAAAAGCTTCTCAATATCCCCATAATATTATACACTATTCTTTCGTTCGAGCATTCCATCCTTCAAATCCCCGATTGTTCCTTTCCTTCGAGACATGCCACAGTAGCTGCCAGTCGCAAGAAGTTACCTCGTCTCCTCTCAACACGGTTTGAAGAACAGTGTAAATAAATCTAAGTTACACCCCGTAGATAATACGCTTCTAGATGTTTTCCCCCTGCCCAGTTATTGATGGTTGGGATTTGAATGCTTGAAGTTAAATAAAGTGGTGATTCAAATTATAGGGAATACAATTTAAAGTGGCAATGAGATCAGATGATTGAGATCATTTTATGGCCTTTTATGGCGATTATGAGATCACTCAAAGAACTTTTTTTAAATATTGTATATATATTACCAGTATATATATATATATATATATATCCCTCTTAGTTTTGAAATTACAAAAATCTCCCCTGTAAGAGTACATTTTATAACTTTCATGCACAAAGAGATCCCCTTGAAAATTTACTCCAATGGGATATATATGGTCATTTGCTGGAACCTCTCCAACTTTTCATAATTATAGTAACATGCCCTCTACTTTTTATACTTTTTTAAAATTACCAACACCTCCTATCCAACTCTGTACATGTCTATTAACAATGCAAGCTTATAGGGGAGGTCCCTCTAGTGTGTGTGAGACCAACTTGTGACAGCGTTGTAACTGTTTTCTTTGCTTGCAGCTGAGTTTGAAGGTGGTGGATCAGATGCTTAGGCTTGGATGGGAAGGCGATGGACTTGCGCCACTTATGAAGTAGTGTGTAGACCAAATAATCACAATTTTGAGAAAAATTGGGAAAGCTTGACAGAGTAGAAGAGAAAGAGCAGCTAGTTACTGAAATACGGGTGGGCGTTAGATGAGCATATTTTCTTCTGAATAGAACTATATCATTCTTCCACGGCGGTCACCGTAGTAGCAATATATTCGTTTTGGTGATGACGGGAATTAGATTTTTCATGCTTGTAATTTTCTGCTTGTACATCGGTGGTGCTTATGTTGAAGATGAAGGGGAAAGGTACATAGAGCTATTTTTTGTGCATATTTGTAGTGGGTAATGTAAATTGAATGGTGGCGATGGGTGATACTAATGATTTTTCAAAGTGTTCTTGCACCACTTCCCTTTAGAATCAATTGGTTTTGGGTTGGATATGTAGGTTATAACATTGTATGAGAACCCATGATTGAAAATTTCTTATTAGATGAAAATAAAGTTTTTTGCTTCCAAATTAAAGTTTAATTTGTGTGAAAAAGATTGTTGGGTTAATTTTATATTATTTGTGGAAGAGGCTGAATATTTGTTTATTGGTGTGGGGGTGAGTCATCTTTTGGCTATGTTTGGGACAGTGGTAGCGGACGGTGGGAGGCATTTGTTGTTTTAGAGGCATTTGTTGTTTTAGAGGCATTTGATTTTTCGGTGGTGGGAAAAGTGTTTTTTTTGAAAGGGTGTTTTCATGACTATTTGAAAAGTGGTGAACATTCTCACATTTAGAAAAGCTACAAGGTGTTTTTTTTGCATTTTTATGCTTCTCTTCCTCATAGATCAACATTCTCTTGCTTTACCCCTATCACTTCTTTTTTGACAACTTAAATCTCATCATTGGTTTCCCGCCACCCTTTTTCTACTGCCATAACACTCCCAAACAGAGCATTTAAGCTATCTTTTGGGGTTGACAAAGCCCGATAACACAACTTTGGTATTAGAATAGGTTATTCATAAAAGCCCGCTTTCATGTCATCCAAATAAAATTGTATGAGCTAAGATGCCGAAAAACTTACACGTGACGAGATGTGTTGAGACTTTGGTCTCCCGTTGAAACTCACTGAACTTTGTTGCATTTAATGTAGATTTTGATATCCTCACTCACAATCAATTGATTTTAGGTTGGGAGCAGTAGTTGTCACACCTTTGATATTTTAAAAGCCATAGAGAAGAATGCATATCCTCCTTCAAGGGTGGGCTTGATTTTGCTACTGTTTAAAAAAATGCAGTTGTCTTAAAGGTTGTTAAAGGATTCTTAAAAAGGGTTTTTGTAAAAAAAAGTACTACTAATAATATTGATGAGGTCAATCCCAACTTATAGGAATATCGGGCTACAAATAGCCAAATCACCCTCCCCCCCCCCCCCCCCCACTAAAGTCATGGGAGTTACGCTGGTAACCGCCGTTCGCGGGATCTGCGCGCCCGATCCACGCAATAACTAATGTGCGCCGCATTGCGCGCGCGACCCAACCGTTGCCACCCAGCGGTGCTGGCCAGCCCAGGCCGGCCGCCTCCCTACCCCTCTCTAACCGCCGGAGACAAGCGGTCCCGCCGCGGTCGGCCAAGGCCTCCCATCCTCGGGCGACCTCTCCGCGGCCGGCCAAGGCCTCCCATCCTCGGGCGACCACTCCGCGGCGGGCCCTCGCAAGTGCGGTCAAGGCCGCCCGGATCCGGGCGGCCTCGCCGCGGTCGGCCCCGCAAAGGGCCAGCCAAGGCTGCCCGATCCCAAGCGGCATGGCCGCAGCAGGCCCACGCATGGGCCGGCCAAGGCCGCCATGATCCGGACGGCCTCGCTGCGGCCTGCCCCGCAAAGGGCCGGCCAAGGCCGCCCGATCCCAGGCGGCCTCGCCGTGTTCATCCTTCACAAGGGCCGGCCAAGGCCGTCCGGATCCGGACAGCCTCGCTGCGGCCGGTGACGCAAAGGCCGGCCAAGGCCGCCCGATCCCGGGCGGCCTCGCCGCGGCCGGCCCCGCAAAGGGCCGGCCAAGATGCAGGGTAAGGATTTCGCTATGAAGAGAGTAAAGCCATTTCTCAAACTACAGTGAGATGCAAATCAAAGCTCAAGTTAATGATCTTTACAAAGTAAAATTTACTATAACTATTTACTTATATAAGATGCAAGGTAAGGATTGCCTATATCTCACCCTTAGAGTGGGCCCCTTCCCTGGACTCTCACTACATGGGCATGCTTTGTGCAGCGGGCTGCCATTTTTTTAGGTGATTGTTATTAGCAATACAGTTTTGGCTAGTCGCACAACGTTTTCTCCTAATTTCTCACGTTTTTTGAAAATACGTCGTGTACATGCATTTTTAGGAAAAATGTTCAACACGAAAGTTGTAGATCTACAACTTTCGTGTTGAACACTTTTCCTAAAAATGCATGTACAAAGCGTATTTCTAAAAGGCGCGAAATCTAAGTGTATTTCCAAAGTACGTCTTGTACATGCATTTTCAGGAAAAGTGCTCAACACGAAAGTTGTAGATCTCGACGAGATCTACAACTTTCGTGTTGAGCATTTTTCCTAAAAATGCATATACAAGACGTATTTCCAAAAGGCGTAAGAAATTAGGAGAAAACGTTGTGCGACTAGCCAAAACTGTAGTGCTAATAACAATCACCTTTTTTTATTACTTATATAAGAGAAAGAAGAGATTAACCAAAATCTTGTGTGTTTTGTGGTTTCTGGCTACTTGTATTCTTCTTTTTTGGCTATAATGAAATCCAAGTCCACATGGATGCAACTTGCAAGTCAATTTTGACAGAAATATGTAAAATGTAATGCGTTTCGGTGTGTGATTATTCTTGCAAAATTGTATTTTGGTCTATAAAAGCATGAACAAATGTGCTAAACACTTACAGAAACTGGTAAATCTGAAATTGGAAAAGCAAGAATAATGCATTCAACAGTTTAAAGATAGGCAGGATAATAAATTTTCAGAACTATATTTACTATCAACAAAGGCCCTATCATTGCGCCCCTCTACATTTACGCTCGACACGGCCGCCAACTGTTAGGAATGCGCATTTCGAGTGTTGTCACCAATAATCCCTACAAGAACAAGATCCATCCTTAAAATGATGAAATCTTCTCACATCCCTCAAAATAATATCCCTGCCTTCAATTTTAGAGATAAACTTGGCGGCCTCATGACAGTCATTGCATACTCTAAGGTTTTTAGCTACTCGAATGGTTGAACCTGCCGGCGTGTTCAGAAAACCAAATGCTATGGCCAACTTTTCGCTATGACCACAAAGAAGAATCTCTTTCTCATTCTCATCAATATTATGGAGGACGCGAGATGTGTCCGGCACATAGCCTTCTCTCCTCATTCTTTCCCGCAGAATATCAAGGTCCGCGCGAAGCTGCGGGCTCTGCGGATGTAATGAATCCCCGACCGTGAATTGATGCACTTTGCACCAACTTCAATCCAGCTGCAACCAGGCTCTTTTCTCACTCCCATCTCCTTCATCTTCTTCCTCACTTCATTTGCCTTATCCCAGAGTCCAGAAGCTGCAAAAATGTTGGAAAGAAGGACATAGTGACTGGCCTCATTGGGCTCTACTTCGAAGAGATGATTAGCAGATACTTCGCCAAGTTTTACATTTTGATGAATGCGACAAGCACCCAATAAACTGCTCCATGCTCCAGCCTGTTCTAAGCCAGCTTCCATAGTCTTGATGAGCTGATATGCTTTCTCGAGTTGCCCAGAACGACCGAGCAAATCCACAACACAGGCATAATGGTCGGGACGTCGATCTACGCCGAAGTCCCTTTTCATCCTATCGAAGAGTTCTAAGCCTTCACTGACCAAACCAGAGTGGCTGCAAGCGGCAAAAACTGCGATGAAAGTAATCTCAGTAGGCCTAACCTTCTCTTCTAGACGCCATATCACGGAACAGCCTGAGTGCCTCCTCCCCATGCCCATTCATTCCATAAGCCATTATGAGGACATTCCACGTAATCGCATTTCGTTTGGTCATTTTATCGAACACCCTTCTTGAAAGAGTTAGGCAACCACATTTTGCGTACATGTCAACCAAAGCGCTGCCCACGGCGATATCGTAATCCAGTTTGTTCCGAATGGAGAAGCCATGGATCTCCCTCCCCTTAGCTAGTGCAGTGAGAGCTGCACATGGTGGAAGAAGGGTCATGAGAGTGATATTATTAGGTCTTTGATAGCCAAATCCAACTTCTTCTTCTCCATTTATCTTTCTTGTTCTTTGCATCTCTCACAAAAGCTTGAAAGCTTCTGCAAATTGGCCCGAAACAACACAGCCGGTGATCATGGTGTTCCAAGTAACTACATCTCGAGCCTCCATACTGCTAAATATCTTCCATGAAGTCTCTATCTTTCCAACCCTCGAATACATATCCATTAGAGCATTTAGAACATACTTGTCAGACCCCAAACCTCTCTTCAGCACATATCCATGGATGCCTTCCTTACGGCTAAATCTCTGTGAGCGCACACAAGAAGGAAGGACGCTCGCCAATGTGGTGGCATTTGGACAAAAACCTGCAGCCTCTTCCATCACAATGAAAAGCTCCAGAGCCTCTTCGTCAAATTCATTCTGCGCATATCCAGAGATCATTGCATTCCAAAGTCCCCAATCTTGGCTCCGAAACCCCATCAAAAACAATGCGGGCCTTCAAAATCTCACCAAACTTGCAATACAAGTCCACCAATGCGCTTCCAACAAATGAATTGTCACACAAACCATCATTTCTGATCGAAAATGCGTGAATCGCCTTCCCAAAATCCAGCATTTCGATCTGCGAACAAGCCGGGAGAACACTCGACAGCGTGACGCCGTCAGGTTTAAACCCAGCAACAACCATTCGACGCACCACATCGACTGCCTCACATATCGTTCGTTCTGCGCCAGAGAACTAACCATTGTATTCCAGGTGACAATATCACCGTAGACAAATCTATCAAACAGCGAAACTGAATCACAAACACTTCCCAACTTAGCATACAGCGCAATCAAAGAGTTATACGTGTATGTCCCCATCAGAGTAGTCCCACCCGAAGCCCATTGTAGCGTTGGTGTAGCTTTTATTTGTATTTAGGCCATATATTCAGCCACAGGAACAGCCGGTTATGAGCTGGCAACTTGTGCCAGGCCTTAACGGCTAGTTTGGAGGATTAGCCTTTAAATACTCAGTAACACATGTAATTAAGCAGCTAATGAATATATCCAGATTACCTTCTTCTTCTCCCGTTTCCCCTCCTTCTCTCTCTCTCCTCCTAATTTTCACTCTCTCTCCCTCGTCTCCGGCGATTAGCCATTTCCCCGCCGCCGGTCGGCAACTTCCTCGTAACAACTGGTGCTCTCGTTGAGAGAAGCCTTTCTATGGAAGGGCCATCAGTTTCCTCAACCCCATCCGATCCTCCCGCCCCACCGACAACTACAGCCATTATATGGCAAGATTTCGATCGACGACACATGCTGTACATGGATCAACACAACGCAGTCTGCGACTCCATTCAAAACACACAAGAAAGATTCTCACAAGAACTGCAGCAAATACATGTTTCCCTTGCCCAATCAAAGCAGGCGCAAGAAACCTTCGAAAAGAATCAAAATCAGATGCAAGAGGCAAACCAGGCATTATACAAGGAATTTCAGAGCTTAAAAGATGATTTGCAGAATTTCATGCGCATAATGACACCAGCCTCGATTAAGGACGTTAGCTGCCCACCGGCTCATATCGTCCCCAGCACCATATCATCACCGCCCGGCTTCCTTGGACAACCACCCGCTCGACTCCCGGTTTTACCATCTGGCACGACGGAAGGATTGTCCCGGTTCTGAGCTCCGATTCTTGACTTTAATGGGGGAATAACATCACAGCCAGGAGTCCTCGGAACAGCACCAAGTAGCAGAATATCAAATGCTCCACCGATTAATAATACCTTATCCGGGATTCTACCTCCGTTATCGAATCAGAATCAAGAAGCTGGCCCAGCAAATACACAATGCCCACCTAGGCCCAAAATTGGACTGTCCAACATTTGCGAATGGGGATCCAACAGATTGGTTATACAAAATCGAGATGTATTTTAGGTACAACAACACTAACCCATTTGATTACATTTTTATTGCATCAATGCATTTGGACAGGCCCGCATCTCAGTGGTTTCAAGGATTATTACGCAACGGCCTATGTCCAGATTGGGGAACTTTCAAAAAGGCTATACAGGACCGATTTGGACCAACAGAATTCGAAGATCCGTTAGGTAAATTGATGAAATTAACACAAAATTCGTCTGTGGCTTTATACCAAGATACTTTTGAATTATTAGCTTGCCAAGTAGACGGATTTTCTCAGGACATATTACGGCGAAATTTTATTTCTGGCCTTAAGCCGCATATCAAACGAGCTGTTATAGCTCAACACCCAACCTCTTTATACGATACATATAGATTAGCTCGCCTTTTTGAGGAACCAGTGACCGACGATCACAGACGTCCGAAACTAGGATTTTCACGGATAAATCAATTAGGAAATTTGGCAACTACTCAACACAATAGACAAAATCGTTTCACCGTCAACAAATTGTCGCCGACTGAATTACAATCTCGTCGCGAGCGCGGGCAGTGTTTTACCTGCGACGAACGTTATGTTCCGGGGCATAAATGTAAAAACCGCTCCACATTATATTTTTTTGAAGGAGATCCAGAGGAACAAGAAGAGGTTTGTGTAGATCAGGAAGAGGAAACGGAGGGCAACGACCTTGTTAACACAGATATTAGTGTTAACGCTTTCATGGGCACATTGCCTTCAAAATCTCTCCGTGTACACGGACAAATAGGTCATTCCACCGTGCACATTTTCCTCGATAATGGCAGCACCCATAGTTTCATTACCAAACGTGCCACGACATTTTTAAAACTACCCGTCAAAATGATCACTCCATTCAAAGTCCACGTAGGAAATGGGAACATTATGTTGTGCAAAGAGTATTGCCCCCAGGTTCCGCTGACTATACAGAAAATTCAGTTCAAAATCGACTTATTTGTGACTGATTTGCATGGTGCCGGCGTAATACTAGGATATAACTGGTTGGAAACTCTAGGACCAATAACAATAGATTACTTAACACGTGAGATGATTTTCACATACCAGGGCACCCGTTGTACAATCAAGGGAGACCAAACACTTAGCGTCGGCTCTGTCTCGTCATCCCTGATACATAAACTAGTCGCCCAAGACTCTATCGAATCTATGATGTTATGTTTCCAAACAGAAAGGGATCCTGACCAAGAAACAACAACCCAATCTGAACTACCTACTACAAACTATCCGGTGATAGGCAAGGAAATCAAAACTTTTAAACATCTTTTCAATAAACCGATAGGGCTGCCTCCGATTCGATCCTTGGACCATAAAATCCCTCTACTCGATGAATCTAAAATAGCCAAAGTAAAACCATACCGATATCCTTATATCTACAAAATCGAAATTGAACGTTTAATCACTGAGATGTTATCCCAAGGGTTAATACAACCAAGCAATTCCACTTTTAGTTCTCCAGTGCTTCTCATCAAAAAAAAAGATGGGACCTGGCGATTTTGTGTGGATTATCGCGTATTAAATTCATTAACCATAAAAGACAGTTTTCCGATGCCCACAATTGACGAACTCATGGATGAATTACATGGTGCAACTTTATTTTCAAAATTAGACCTATATTCTGGATACCACCAGGTTCGAATGAACCCTCGCGACGTCCATAAAACCGCTTTTAGAACCCATGACGGCTTATACGAGTTTCTCGTAATGCCCTTTGGCCTTACAAATGCACCCGCGACATTCCAGACCTTAATGAACACTATTTTTAAACCATTCCTCCGACGTTTTGTGGTTATATTTTTTGACGATATCCTAATTTACAGTCGCAATGAAACTCTACATGCAACCCACTTACGACAAGTGTTCCATATATTATCACAAAATAACCTATCTTTAAAACCCACTAAATGCACCATTGCTGTACCGACAATTGAATTCTTAGGACATATAATTTCGGAAAAAGGGGTTCTACCTAATCCAGAAAAGTTAGCCGCAATTGCGGCATGGCCGGTCCCACGTACACAAAAACAACTCCGCTCCTTTCTGGGCCTCGCTGGATACTATCGGCGATTTATTCGCCAATATGCTTCAATCACAGCTCCACTAACAGATTTGTTGGTTAAAAATAGTTTTGCTTGGACGGACATTACAAACGACGTCTTTCAAAAGATCAAAGAATTATTACTTTCAGCCCCAGTACTGACACTCCCCAATTTTTCAATTCCTTTTACTATTGAATGTGACGCTTCGAAGGTAGGAATAGGAACCGTGTTAAGCCAAAAGGGCCATCCAATTGCCTACTTTAGTAAGAAACTCACCGCACGGGATCAGGCCAAATCCACATATATAAGAGAATTATTAGCTATTACGTCCGCTGTAAGTAAATGGCGTCAATATTTAATAGGCTCTACATTCACTATTATAACAGATCACGAAACCCTGCATAATCTAAACTCACAAATAATGACCCTACCCGAGCAACAAAAATTTCTCTCAAAATGTTAGGATTCAATTACCTTATTCGTTACAGGCCAGGACGCCAAAACGCAGCAGTTGACGCCCTTTCCCGTGTCCACGAAGAAGAATCTTCAATTAACAGTTTCCAAAATATATCTTTCACATATTCCACTCTGTTTGACGATTTGGACTCCCTCTATCAAACAGACATCAAAGCTAACGAAATACGTTCCCAACTCCAACAAAACCCAGATTCACTACCTGACTGGAAAATAAGTAACCAAAAATTATTTTTCAAAACTAGGTTATATGTACCGGATTCCATTTTAAGGACAATTCTGATAAGCGAAGCACACGATACCAAGATTGGGGGGCACTCAGGCATAACAGCCACTACTAAACATTTAGAGCAATACTACTATTGGCCGGGATTGCAAACCCAAGTGCAGACTTATATACAACAGTGTGATATTTGCCAAAAAGGCAAAGATCGCAATGCTCTGCCATATGGCACTTTGCAACCATTACAAATTCCGACACGAATTTGGGCAGACATTTCTATTGACTTCATTACACATTTACCTAAATCCAAAAAATTTACCACAATTTTGGTGATGGTAGATCGTCTCTCTAAAGGAGCACATTTTGCACCGTTACCAACTCACTACACAGCCCAACTGGTGGCCCAAACCATTTGGGAGACTTGTGGAAAGCTACACGACATTCCTGAATCTATGGTATCCGACAGAGATACTATTTTTTTAAGCTCTTTTTGGCTATCGTTTTTTAAATCCAACGGGACGAAATTACGTTTTAGCTCAGCCTACCATCCCCAAACGGATGGACAGACTGAACGAGTCAACCGTTGCATTAACCAGTTTTTAAGATTATTTACGCACCAGCACCCAGCAAGATGGGCACAACTTTTAAGTTGGGCCGAGTACCATTATAACACGAGCTATCACGCAGCAGCTGGTATGTCGCCATTCGAAGCGATGTTCGACAGACCACCACCAAATTTCGTGGAACAAGGACTGGGTGGTGATCTGGCGGACCAGCTCCTACCTGATAACACATCACGCGCAATACTTTTACTACAATTACAACAGCATTTACAACGCGCACAGGATAAAATGAAGAAAAACGCAGATAATAAACGCCAAGACATCGCCTTTCATAAAGGCGACCTGGTCCTGCTTAAACTTCATCCCTACCGCCAAACTTCCCTGCAAAACAAAACATGTAAACGATTCAGATTAAGATATTTTGGCCCTTACAAGGTGTTAGAACAAGTAGGAATGGTAGCTTATAAGTTAGATCTCCCACAAACAAGCAAGATTCACCCGGTATTTCACGTTTCCCTGCTTAAGAAATATTTTCCAAGCGCATCTTATCCAATTCATACTATTCCGGAAATAGATTCAGCATACAATACCAAGCGACATCCCATCGCTATACTTCAACACCGCACAATACAAAAGGAAGGGGAAGTTATACACCAAGGGCTGATCCAGTGGGAAGGTCGGCTTCCAGAGGAGGCTACTTGGGAGACACTATCGAACCTGGACACTGATCTATTACATCATCTCGAACAACGATGCTCATGCACAGATGTTCAATCAGCAGACATACACATGAAAGCTCTTCCAAAACAACAACTTGTCATCCCTTCCACTTCAAGCAACAGTATGCCTCACCCTGTTTTTTGGCAGGAAAATCATAGGCACACAGAAGCGCCGCTGACATCAACGGCGCAACAATACAGGGACGAGATTCCCAAATATACCCATTCTGTCATCCCAAATAATCGCACTCTAGAAACTTCTAACCCTACACTGTTGTCACAGGTCAACACACAACAGGACGAGGAGCAAACTGCTGACCACATACCACCACCTCACACAACAACACGGGCAAGGGAAGTTGACATCCATACTGATCTGAATGTCATCCCAAATAAGACTCTTCTTATCCACACTAATATACCTTATTTCTCACAGAAGGACCTTACAGACAACGCAGAAGCGGCAAAACAGGAAAAATCACAAACATCTTCAAACACGCTTTAAAGGGACGTTGAAAAACAAACACAAACAAAACTCAAAGTCATCCCTACCGATGAAAATAACAAGGCTTCTAACGATCTTCCTGTTTCCTTACAAGAAACAGTTTCATATCAGCATAAGTGCAACCAACCAGAAAAAGGAAAGGAGATAAAAGGAGATACAGAGATACCTGTTCGTCCACCATCAGCCACCACAAGTACTCGCCGATCGCTACGAAATACTTCCAAGCTGCTTCGCCAGTTACCGCCGGTACCTCGCCGACCCAGATCCGCTCGCCGCCGTTCCACTACAGGAAGAATGGATTAGGGTTTCGTTTCAGCAAACAAAGGAAGGAAGATGCTTTTATAGCCAAACTAAAGGGAAGGGCAGATCTGACCGCCGGGCAGCATTTACGGGCCGGGCAGGGAATGTAGCGTTGGTGTAGCTTTTATTTGTATTTAGGCCATATATTCAGCCACAGGAACAGCCGATTATGAGCTGGCAACTTGTGCCAGGCCTTAACGGCTAGTTTGGAGGATTAGCCTTTAAATACTCAGTAACACATGTACTTAAGCAGCTAATGAATATATCCAGATTACCTTCTTCTTTTCCCGTTTCCCCTCCTTCTCTCTCTCTCCTCCTAATTTTCACTCTCTCTCCCTCGTCTCCGGCGATTAGCCATTTCCCCGCCGCCGGTCGGCAACTTCCTCGTAACACCCATGCCCATGAAGTTCCTTCGCAAGCCTCAGCCCGCCGTATTTCTCAACGCCCGAACAGGCCAGCGAGACGCTAACAAGTGTGAACGAGCTCGCGCCAAAACCCTCCTCCTGCATAATCCTGAAGGCATCCAAGGAGGCCACCCACTCCTCAAACACGCACAGCGCGGCGATTATCGAATTCCAGGAGACTTGGTCTGGTTCGGGAATTCGATCGAACACCTTGAGGGCGTCGCCGATGTCACCGCACTTGGCATACATTGTTATTAGAGAATTGGGGACGGCGACAGGGGAGCAGCTCTGGCCGAACTTGATGGAGGCCGCATGTAGCTGAAGGCCAACGGCGAGGTCATGGAGGCCTCCGGCGGACTTGATGACGGCGGGGAAAATGAAATTGTCTGGGTGAACGCCGGCGGAGGTGATGGCGACGTAGGGTGAAAGGGCGGAGTGGAAGGAGTTGGAGCGGGCGTGTGAGCGGAGTGTTTCGATCCATGCGGAGGCGGGGGATGACGGATCTCCGGCGATGGCCGGAACGGCGGGGCGTGCTTTGTGAAATGTAGAAGGGGGATGGGGCTGGGTTGAAGCCGGAAGGGAGGAAAGTGGAATTTGGAGAGGCGACATTGTTGGCAAGTCCTGCTAATCCGCAGCGCTTACGCGGCGGGGTCTCGCAGGATAACATGGGTGTGGTGTGGGAATCAAACAAGATGAGCGGCGCAGGATTGACGTCAGTTTCACCAGCAAATATCCATTCGACGCAGATTTTCATCGGAATGCGGCCACGAGATGGCTGTGATTTGGCGGCCGGCGGCGGGATGTTCCGGCGAACAGAATGGGTAGATGCGGGAAACAACTGAGGTCTGTTTGTTTGGGCGGCGGCGGAGGGAGAGGCCCAGCTTGAGCCTGGCACCAGCCCGCTGGTGGGGGAATTTGACTTTTCAATGCCACTGGTGGGGGATTGGACAAGTCAATCCGGCCACGCGGGGTTTTCATTTAGAAATTCGCGTAGGCGGGATTTTCATTTACAAATTCGCGTAGGCGGGATTTTCATTTGGAACCCGGCCAAGTGCGGAATTTAATATTTATATTTTTTTAATGCATTTTTAATTAGTTATTTTACTTATTTAATTACTTTATTTATTAATTTATTTTCTATAGATTGGGCTTGGGCTTGAGCCCAGCCTACAGGGCTTAAACAGGCCTCCATTTGCAAATTACTGCTTTGAATCCCAAGGCACGAGCGTGCGCATACACAAGCACGCCCACCTGCGTGCAAGCACACAGGTGGAGCCCGCGTGCACGACCGCGCGCATACACAAGCATGCCCCCCCTCGCAAACGCAAGAGCTCCCCGCGCGCTCCAGCCCATCCCGCGTGCAGGAGGGTGCGGGCGCGCTCAAGCGCCTGAACACTCGGGAGAGCTGGTGCAGCCCACGCGTTGTCGCGCACCTGGGCGCAGCCCGCACGCGCCCCAGCGGGGGAGCATCCCGCGCGCTCCGCTCTTGCACCACCATCCGCTTTCGCGTACCTCCGCTCGCACTTCCACCGCCTTTGTTTGCCTCCGACATGACCACTACGAATCATCCACGAACACAACTCTGCATGAAGCTCCCACCCTCTTCTTGCACTGTCTATGAGCCCCTCATCGGCCACCAACTGACGCCTTTTCGCTGAGCGGTCACCGGTCCGGCCCCTCCATTGGTCAGTCGGGTTCTGTTGTCAGTAGGCCCCTTTGCCATTGCAGGTCGATCCTTCACCGTCTGGTCACTGCCATTCAATCTCCACCGTTTGATAAAATGTGTAACCACCCATTATGAGGGTGGTGTAACACCTCCCCTACAATGACTATATAATATGAGTCAGGCAAAGTCCCACAACATATAGTCGTCACAGCTTTAGTATTATAAAGTGATATAAAAGTACTACTCATCTCAAAACTCAGAAGACAATACATCGGAAACACTAAAATAAAAAATAGAAGTTGTCTACAGAACATAAGAGCCCAATGGCCTTATGGCCTTAAATCAATCAGATGTCCAAAACATCACCAATACTAATCAGTAATGTGCAAACGCACTCCTAGGCTACCTCAGCATGCAAACCAAAAAATAGTGAAAGAAACATGACATGCAAACAAGTAAAACAATAGGAGGTACATTTCATAAGCCTTAGGACTTTTTGGTTGGTGAGCTGGCTCCAGCTTGCGAACCTTGCCTTGTAAAAATTTGTTGTAATGTGAGCTAGGAAAGGCTGACCTCAACTGTGTAACCAACACCCCCTCCTCTCGACCGTCCCTAGCGGACCCCGGGCACTTCATCACCTTGCAGGTCAGCACTTCATATGCATATGTAATAGAGCATAAACTAACATAGAAAATAACATGATTTGATGTCTCAAATATCAAACACGTTTTTATATTGAGTATAAAAAAAATAAAAGGGGTATGCAATATAGCATGCATGCAAACTTGAGTTTCACCCAAGCACTCTATAGCACATATGATTCTAAAAATATCACCATACATCATCACATCACAATAATATTCATGGGTACTCTCATTTCCCCAAATGCATACCAGCCCAAGGCCAAGAACTCTCGCTAAGACCTGCCCGCATATGGATCACGACACCATCGGGCTTGTCGATCAGCTCCTTCGTTCTTGACAATTCCACCAAGCACACACAACCGATACTAAGAACTCTCGCTTGCACCCCCACCCGCACATGGATCACAACACCACTGTGCTTGTCCAAAAGTACAGACGTTCTCGTTGGTTTCCACATTAGGGGACTTATCTTGCATGAACACCCTCCACCCGTAAATCACAACATCACGGGGTAAGCCAGCCGACCACAAAGATAAAGTCACGCATTCACAAACAAACGAATGTCACAATCCATCACTTACATTTCCCCATCCTAGCCAACGTCCGTTTTCATATGAACTAAGGGGCATCACAACGGCGTTTTCGGCGCAATCGGATTTCTAGAAATTCCTAAAATGCACGTCAAGCAACATCACCAAATCGGACCACCAGTCACAATAACGACTTCACCCACAATGCATAATCCACTAATGAAGTGGATTTCTAATGCAAAACATGTCGGGGACGGACTCAATCGACCGGTGGCTCTTCTTGAACTAAGGAATCCCGGATCCCTCTCACTCGAAAAATTGGTGCGAAAATTTACAAGAAAGAAAAGGCAAAAAGGAAAGATGACATTGCACGCATCCTAAGACCGAGAGGAGAGATGTCATTATCATGCGGTATCTCTTCCTAATGATGGAGATCTTGATTTGCACGGATGGAAATGTACGACTTCAAGCCCTCTCCGCGATGTCGGACTCAGATCTTGAATCGGAGCTCGGAAGCCCAAATAATGGCGGAAACTAGATCGTCTTCCCCTCCGCACCTTCCCGCTCACGAGCCGTCAAGAGCCAAGAACTTGAGAAAAGTGAGAGGAAAGATCTCTTTTGCCCTACTTAGGGCTCACGAGCTAAAGATCTGAGTCATTGGATCAAGTCCCAAAAAGATCAGATGGCCTGAAAAGTCTATTTACAAAAACAGCTTGTGATACTTAAAAAGAACGTGCTCTGGTTCAGGGCGCCGAGTGAGCTCGACGCCACTCGACGCCAAGCCTGTGGCGTCGAGTGATCTCGACGCCACTCGACGCCAAGCCTGTGGCGTCGAGTGATCTCGACGCCACTCGACGCCAAGCCTGTGGCGTCGAGTGATCTCGACGTCACTCGACGCCAAGCCTGTGGCGTCGAGTGATCTCGACGTCACTCGACGCCAAGCCTGTGGCGTCGAGTGATCTCGACGCCACTCAACGTCAAGCCTCTGGCATCGAGTAAACTTGACGTCTTACACGACGCTTAACCTCAGACCCTAGTCACATATTTATGGGGTGTTACAGGTAGTGCACATAGTTAAAATTATAATTTGTCGGCCTATTGTGGATCTCTTAAAATACGCGACATAAAATTTAAGCAAGTGGTCTGCAAATAGCATATAAAGTGGTTAGGGTTTGCGAATAACCGCATAACCACCATAACTATCCCAAAAACCTATAAATAGGACCTCATGACCTTTCTTCAATCAATTTGGATCGTCACCCTCTGGATTCTCTCCTCCTTCCGCTTCCCCACCTACCAACGTGAGATCCCCCTTGAAGTTCTCCTTGCGTTTTTGAAGATCTTCGAGCGCCTTCAAAGATTATTTGAAGATCCTCGATCTCCTTCGAGCAGGGGTGCAAGCGGTTCGGTTTGGGTCGGTTTGGATCCAAACCGAAACCGAACCGATGTTTATCGGTTCGGTTCGTTTTTTGGTCGGTTTACTCGGTTCGATTTTCGGTTTTTCAGTTATACTATTTAAAATAATTGTGTACTTAAATATCTCAAGAAAATTTAAAAAAAGATATGATAATTAAAAATAAATATCATCAAGCTTTATTTACATATGATATATTACAACTAATATCTCATATTACATAAAAAAATTATGATTGAATATTTTTATTGCAAAATCGAGTAATAAATATAAAAAGATATAAATAAAATCAGTTAAACAAAATGATTAATTCTTCTTGATGCATAAAATATGCATTACAAAAATTTATTTTGGCTCAAATAATATAAAAATTATTAAGTTTATATAATTTGTGTACATTATTTAGTTAATAAAAATAGTTAAAAAATCATTATTGGTAATATTTTTACATGTATTATTAGTCGGCGCGGTTCGATTTTTCATGGAGGAAAACCAAAACCGAACTGAGTCGTTCGGTTCGGTGCAAAATCGGTTCGGTGCAAAATTGGGCGGTTCGGGGCAGTTTGGTCGGTTTTTCGGTTTTTCATGCACACCCCTACCTTCGAGCGCTCCTGCGCACATTCCACCTTGCACACTTTCCACTCGACGCACGTTTCACCTTGCGCACACTTCCTTACGCGCCAAGCACGCTCCGCACACATTGTGCCCTCCAATCAGCAGCAAGTCTCTCATTCAACAATAAGCTCTCCGCTCCAGACTCCACTGCTCGCAACAGGAGACAAGCCACAGACTAGAAGACATGCAGAGCACTCCCCTCAAGCCTCCAAGCAGCAATCGAAGTTTCCAGAGCACACCGAGCGCAGCGCTCTCCTCAGCGCAAGAAGAAATACTTGGCTCTGCGAGCGGCGCCCTGTCACCCTCAGAGCCCATCTCTCCCCCAACAATTATAACGAGAGGCAGTCTCTCGCCCTTGAATTCTCTATCAAAGTTTTGTAACAACACAAGAAGATATTGAAAGTTTGGTCAGCATAGCTCCGGCCAAGTGATTTTTCACTCCTTTTCGGGGTTTTCCATTAAAAAAAATCGTCTTGTCAACCGTCACGTTCCTTTCACTCTGCTTCGACTGTTTGCACGCTCAACCACCCCAATGCAAAGACAGTCCAATTTAGACCGGTCTACCGGAAGCCTCGAGCCAACCCACAACCAAAATTATTGTGATTATGCCGAACGTATATATATCTGCATTGCATGTTTGTTTGCCAACACCTTTTTATGATTAAACTTTTAAACAATATTTTATTCAAATTCAAACAAACACTTTCAAAACAAAAACAAAAAACAAAAATTAGTACTTTTTAAAACCTGTTTAATATCTACAGAGAATCAAAAGCCCTAAAAAATTAAAACCTGATTTTAAGAACCAGCAATAAAATAAGCAGCAGATATAGAAATAATTATGAGAATATATGGAGAGCTTTTCAATTAAAAAAAAAAGCGCAAGGAATATATTCAAAGTGCTAGGTTGAAATTTATCATGAAGTAAGAGTACCAGATGACCACCACTACTCTTTCTTTATATTATTCCTCATCTCAAAGCCCTTAACAAAGACACACACATACAAATAGAGAGAGGGTGAGAGCCCTAAAGAGGGGAGAGAGAGAGAGAGATGGGCTGCTATCCTCTTGGGAAGATGGTGACCAATGCATTCTGGAAGTGCAGAGGTAATGGATATTTCTTCCTCCTTTTCCTTTGATTTTTTTCTTGGGGTGTTTGTTTACGCTTTTTTGCTCGCTTTTCTTTGGGGGGAAAACGTCAACGCTAAAAAATTGTTTGTTAACTCTTCAATTTCGTACCGGCACCACTCTAAAATGTTGTTTTTGACTTGTTTTTTTTAAAACGTAGCCACCGTACTTCATTCGCACCGCTCTAATTCTCACTACCGAAACAAATAGATTGCTAACGAAGAAGCTGTTTGATTGAATATTTGGATACCGGAGCAAATGATCTAGCATTGCATTTAAACTCTAGAGGTTCAAATTTTCAATCTTACATACAAAGTGAGTAAAGGTAGTCCTTTATTGAGAAAAACCAAAAATATCAAAAATTAGTTGAGAAATGGCATCTTACGGGACGGGGCGGCTTTCGTATGAGGCGGTGTTTTCCCTGAAGCGCCAACGTTGCGCGTTTAGGCTTTTTTGCTCGCTTTTATTTACAATGCCTCTCGCGGCTTGTAGTCTCATTTGTGGCACCATGCACCCCCATCGTGGCTCCAAAGCAGCTTGAAAATTTGACTTTGACAACTTAGGCTCCGTTTGGCAACGGTGGTGGCGGTTGTAACTGTATGGGTTAAACCATCATTCGTTAAGGATCACCTAACACACATCATCCGATTGAACATAGAAGTGGATGAAGTTTCTTAGGTGGGCGTTAACGAATGACAATTTAACCCTCATGTTCATGACCGCCACCTCCATGCCAAACAGAGCCTTAATTTTGACAACTTGATTTCGGTTCACAACTTGACCGTTTCCTTTTCAACTCGACAACTTTTTTGATGCATAGTTACATAAATGAACATTACAATTTAAATTATTTCGATATGCTACACCTCCCTTTAATAGCATTTTTGCACCATCTCCATTGTGGGAGAAAACTCCAATGCAAAAAGAATCTATTTGGTAATCCTTCAAATCCCACCATCATCGCTCCAAAACTTCATGTTTAGCCTTTTTTGAGACCACCCTCTTCATTGTTCACCGCTCAATCATCGATATCACGGATGTCTTATTGTCACGATTAAATAACATAATAATTACGACAACTCGAAAACTTAACGGAACCACATAAAACAACACTCAAGCCTTAGGCTCCATTTGGAGGGACTTGTTTTCACCGGTCAAACGGTCACGACCGCACGAACCGGACCTTAATTAAGATCCGATTCATACGGCCTTGAGCGCATGAGCTGTGAAAATAACTCCCCCCAAACGGAGCCTTAATAAGACCACATGCAAGAGTGGTCAAAATTTGTGCTCAATTTATGTTTACTTCATGTTACACAGGAAAAGAAAGGAGGGGAGCATCAAGGGCGGTGATACTTTCACCCCCGCCTTCCTACTTATACTCCCGCCCCCGAACAATGATGAAGTCCATCACCTTCACTAACGACACTCCCATCATCATACTCCCTCCGGATTCAACCCAGACAGTAGCTACGCCGAGGCCCCACCAAAAGGACACTCCCCCAAACCACCCCACCACAGCCGCCGCCACAGCCGTATCAGCCGGAGCCGCCACCAAAGCCGATTCCGTCAAGCCCACGCGATTCCGGTTCGAAGAGCCCAACCAAGATCATGAACCCAAAAAGGCCGGTTCTGAACCAAGTAAGACCGGTTCATCATCAGCGGGTCCGGCTCAGACGGAACCGATGCCGGCCCAACGCGATCCGCCTCCTTGCTACGTCATGTCACCGCTGCCGAGGTGGGAGGAGCTGCCGCGGCGAAGAGAGTACTTCAGCGCGGAGTACAATTACTACCCTACCCCTATTCGTGAGGGTATTTACAATATTGCCACCGATCCCAACCGTCTAACGACCATCTTTAGCGAGGAGAACCCTAACGCGTGCAGCATTGTGTAAGTAATGGATTATGAAGTAGTCCCACTTCTCATAAGTGAATTAATTAATTTGCATATTTTAATTTATTTAGTTTAAAAAAGTGTCATGATCCCCGCAATTTCTCCCATGTTTTTTTATTGGGTAAAACAAAATTCTTTTGGGATGATGAACATTGAATGAACGTTGCACCGGGGCACGGGAGAATCGCGTCTATGGCTGCTGACTCTATTTATGGGAAAAAAGAGTCTTTAGCGTAACATTCACTATTTCAATTTTACAGGCAAATTAGTTTTAGAATTTGAAAAATCTAATGTTGGGGTAGTAAGAATTATTGGCATTGTAATGGTCAAGTGCATAGGTAAGGTAAAAAATTTAGGGGGAAAATTTTGGTGCACAATGACGCTAAATCACATTTTTTTAGCATCTAAATAAATATATTTACAAAAAAAATTACAAAATATTAATGTTGGTATATTTTATAATGTATCTTTTTTAACTATATTTTGATTATTTTTGAAATAATTCAATCAAAAAATCATGCATTTCGATTAGAAAATGATATGACAAAAAAAAGATGAATTATACTTCGATTGGAATGCATGATTTTTGGATGGATTTATTTTCAAAAAAGATCAAATATAGGTAAAAATGTACTTAAAATGCTTGTAAAATTACAACATTAATATTTTGAGATTTTTTTTGTAAAAACCATTTATTTAGATGTCAAAAAGATCAAATATACGCATCATTTTCCCCAAAATTTAGACTGCGGTGGACTCTAACTCAAGAGCAAAAGAAGAAGGGTTGCTCCTGCCGCCACCGCCGCCACCGCCGCCAAAATGCAGAACCACATCTGCTGTAGAGAAAGAGCGTGACACAACAGCCACCACGCCCGAGCCGAACATCGAACCGAAAATGGTGGCCATCAGATGGCATCCCACCGCGCCAAAAGTTGGGAGTCAAACTGAACCTCAAGTGTTCCATGTTAAAGGCTATATAAAGAGGATAGTTGTCAATCAAACATTTGAGCATCTAAAACAAAATATCAGAAAAAAAAATGCAAGTATTTCAAATTTATTGATTATTAATATATCATTATTAAGATTTTCCAGTTTTTTCACAGCATTATTATGGTAACCACTCTTTGGGCTTACATCATACCCGCAACGATTTGTCGATTTATAAGAGATTGGACTCGATCTCCTCAAGAGTCAGCCCCTTGGTTTCGGGCACGAAGAAGAATATAAAGACGAGAGATATGAGAGCGGTTATTCCAAAACCCGCAAAGAGAAAGCCCGTTCCGACCAGTTCCTGCAACCAAACAAATGAAGACGCCTGAGATCTCAGTTACCACATATATATTGTCCAAGAAAACAAATTTAGAGTAAATATTATCTATGTTAAAAGGATTTGTGAATAGTTCTTGAATAGCAAAAAAAAATATAATTTAAAAAATTTTATATAACAAATTAAACTTCTCATAAGCCATAATATAAGTTTTATATACTAATTAAACTTCTACAAGCTGAATCCGAATTAGAATTCAAATATTTGAACGAATCTGAATCTCTGCATTTTAACCCAAATTTGGATTCGATTGATGTGTTATTCGATTTGATTCAGTTCGTGAACGCCCCTAGTTTCGCCCAACGTCGGAGACAAACATCTGCGGCAATGTGTGAACGTTGGGAAGAAATCCCTCCGCCCAAAAAACGGTGTCCCGAGTGAGGCAATAAAGACGGACAAAATTGTGATTCCAAATACTACTTCAGCAATCTATTTTGATACTCGAACAGCTGAGAGAAATGAATGCCATACAACAGGCATTACTCGAACATGAATGAATGCATGGAATTCACCGCTTAAGACTCTTTTTAGCACACATTTTTGGCTCCGGTGAGTTTGGACTTCCGACAAAAAAGTCACCGTCATAGAATGAATGTTTGGCATGACAATAGTTATGACTGCCACCAAGAACAGAAAACTAGTTTTAAACATAAAAGTTGATGAAATTTCTTAGGTGAGGTTGGGCATTCACGAACGACGGTTCATGACCACCGCGTTCACGACCACCACCATCTTGCCAAACAGAGCCTAATTTACATGGAACAATGGGGGATGACCGGAAGATTGAAAGGAAAATGAGCTAAACACTTGGGCTCTGTTTGGCACGGTGTTGGCGGTCGTAAACGCATGGGTTAAACCGTCGTTCACTTAGGATTACCTAACAAACATCATTCATTTGAGCATAAAAGTGGATGAAGTTCTTTGCGTGAGCGTTAACAAATGACAATTTAACCCTCGTGTTCATGACCGTCACCACAGTGCGAAACGGAGCCTTATTATCAGCATACATGCAAATCATATAAGCTAATCCTGCTTCTACAGCATGGCAGCGAAAATGTGGCAAAAACAAATGAATGGAGGGCATACCTGTAAAGGAGAGAAGGCGAATGCCACCAACGCATTGGTGGAGAAGTTCACGAGGACAGCGATGCTCAGCCCACGCCCTCTTATTCGCAAAGGAAAAATCTCCGAGATCATCAGCCAACCGATGGGACCGAATGACAACTGCAACAGAAACTTTTATGAGAAAATTTTGTTATGAAGGAGACATCGCGGCAGTCGTGAGGATGCATCCGGATCTAGTGATACCCTGAAAAAGTGTGCGAACAGAAAACAAGAGACTACAAGCAATGTGGGACTAATAATTACATGAACATGAAACTATACAAGCCGCATAAGCCGCACGGTTAGCCTAACTGCACGGTCACTACAATGTGGAGGACAGGCGGCCAATATCCCCAAGCCGCCATAGACAAGCCGTCATATCACTCAGACCGTAACGTGATTGAACTTGGGATCTAAATTATGATGATTTTTGGAATCCTCATATTTTTTGCCTTCAATATGAAAACATTTTTTTTACAAAGCAACAACTTTTGTCCATATTGAAATGAAAAAAGTGAGGATTTCAAATATTATATGTTCTATCAAAAATTCAACCATTTTGATCATGGGTTAAGGTGTTGCCGTGTGACTTAAGGTCACGGTTTTGAGTCCTGGAAACAACCTCTTGCAAAAATGCAGGGTAAAGTTTGCCTACATTTCACCTTTGTAGTGGGACCCTCGCCAGAACCCTTGCTGCGCGAGGATGCTTTGTGCCCCGAGCTGTCCTTTATTTATTTAGTTCTCTCAAGTAAATTTTGACTCCAATAGTTCAGGTATATAGCTGTTTCAAAATTCATTGTGTTTTGGTACATAAAAATAGTGCAAGATTTCCATGGACTAAAAAGATTTGATGAAATCCATATGAAGAAAAATCAGAATGATGAATTATGTTGTTCGACTCTACATTCTTCATGTATTTGTGAAAACAAAAATCTATCAGAAATATTCATATTCTGCATAAAGAGAAGCTGGAACAAATAAATCATCAATTTGAAATAAGTAAATTATTAAAGGAAATTGTGACCGACCGCTCAAACTGCTTCACTGCTTCACCGCCAAGTTTAGTAGAGGATGTTAGATGAAAAATAGCACAGTTAAGAATTTTAAGAGAAATCTAAAATGTACAAATACAGTAATATGGAAAGACCACAAAAAGAGCTATCAGGCGAGTAGCGGTCTATGATGTGGTTATTCATTGCCATCCGGGAAAAGTCAATGTAGTAACAGATGCTCTCAGTAGAAGGAGTTCCAGTTATTCTCACGTCACCCAGCAGAAAGATTTAGAGCGAGCCTTGGAAAGGCTAGAGATCAATGTGGTGTCACTAATTTTAGCCATGTCAGTTTAGACTGTATTGAGATAAAGCGCGACATCAAGGAAAGGATCCGCGACATCTTGCCCTTAGATCCAAAGATGACAGAGATATTAGATTTGGCTCAGGCAGGTCAGAGGGATGACTGCTTGGTCTATGATGGGTTGTTGTGGTTTAAGGGCAGAGTGTGCATTCCTGATGTCAGTCATCTTCGTGGCGACGATTTAGTTGAGGCTCACAACTCCAAGTATTCCATACATCCGGGCATTACAAAGATGTATGCAGGCCTCAAGAAGTCAGTTTGGTCGTCAGGTCTTAAGGGTGATGTCTCAGATTATATATGAAAGTGCGAGATTTGCAAGCTGGTTAAGGCGTAGTGTCAGAGGCCTAGAGACAAGCTGCAGCCACTTCCTATTACAAAGTGGAACTTCGAAGAGATCTCTATGGATTTTTTGCATGGCCTCCCTAGATCCCAGAGTGAGAATGACTCTATTTGAATGATCAAAGATCGATTGTCCAAGGTTGCATACTCTATTCCCAATAAGAGGACCGACCAGGATCCAAGGTTGGCTCAGATGTATGTGGATGAGATTGTCTGTATGGTGTGCCGAAGTCTATTGTGTCAGATAGGGATGACAGATTTACCGCAAGAGATTGGAGATATGTTCAAGAGCGTCTGGGTACTCAGTTGAAGTTTAACACAACATTTCATCCCTAGACTGATGGGCAGACAGAGCGTACAAATAGAATCTTAAAGGGCATGTTTCGCATGAGTATCTTGGACTTTGGCGGCAAATAGGATAAGTATGTGATGGGGATCCATCAAATCGTGCACCTGGAAGGGTTTTCCGTAAGGAGGGACCCATGTTCATTTATTCGCATAAGAAGACTTGATCGGATCGTCAATCCGACTCCGCGGTTGTGTCCGACACGTCGCCGTGAATCAAAAAAATATTAGTTTGTTTATTTTGGTTTATTATTTATGTATTTTAGTGGCCGACCCCACTGGCCAATTATAGTCGTTGATGGGGAAGCCCTAGCTTTGTTTTTCTTATAAATAGGAGTGGTGGGGGATAAAAAGAGGGATTGCAGGTTCTTGGAGATTGAAATCCCGGAACTCCACGATCACCCTTCGGTGTCGATGTTGTAATACCCTAGGTGACGACTTCTAGGCGCTCAAACTTCCCCCTAAGGTACTGCACATCCTTAGCCTTCATTCTCCCCCTCCAAGAACCCTAGCCGACCCCCCCCCCCCGGCTCTCCCTCTCCCCACCGCCAGCGCCGCCCCTTCCCACACCACCCCGGGTCACAATCGGCATCCCCGTCCCCTTCCCCTATAGCCGGCCCTCTTCACAAACCGCCGGCGAGGCCACCTCCTCCCCTTTTCTTCGTGGAATAACCTCCAAACCACCCTAATTCTCTAGATCCATTCAGATCTGAGAATTTCAGCCCCCGATCCGTTATTTCCACCATCCACTCACCTTTCCCTCGCCCGGATCCGACCATAAATAGCGGATCCACCCTTCCCCGACCCGAATCTACTTGTATGTGGCCGGATCTACCCATTCCTTGTCTGATCTCATCATTTACCTCCGATGACAGACACTGCCTTCATTTTCACGCCGCCGGTTCCAGCTCTGATTGCTGATCTACACATCCGGACCCAAATTCTTTAGTGTCTCGGTTCAACCCGCTACTTTGTGAGTTTCTTGTGTTATTGCTTATTTGGTTTGACATTTTCATTGGTGAATTAATATGTGTTTGATTCTTGCTAGTAGAAAATTGTTTTTGATACGTTATTAATTTGCAGGAGTTATTCGCTGCACGCTTTGTTTTGGTCCTCCGAGCGGATGAAAGCCGTTATAAAATTGTCAAATTAATTAATTGTTTATAATTTTGAATATTTGTGTGGTGTTAGAAAATTTCATTGCTCAATTTTATTTGTCGTCGTAACTGACGGCCGCATTGCATTTAGGATCATACTAGAGAGTCGTTTTTGCATTTATACCTAGAGTCCTAGGTTTTGTGTACCCCCTAGCCTACCCTACATCATTTTGGTATCAGAGGCAAGGTTAGGCCATTTGCATGCTCCGTAGTGGTAGGATCTTTAGGGCAAGCATGTCAGAACCGTTAATCACTGACGACCAAGCGGCAAGCTCGAATTCGGGTACCGCTTTTGCTGAGCTTCAATGCCTTGTCCTAGATAATTTTGACACCTCAGGTGCCCAGTTTAAAGATGTGTGTCATGATCTTGCCGAAGTGAATCTTCGTTTGGACCACTTAGAGAACGTCAAGGACACTCCAACACAGCGTAATGATTCACTTGAGGACGACCTTGATGCTCCCCCATATCTCGACCCGTGCCCGAGAGTCGGTCAACCCCCAGTAGACCGCCACCGTCGTGATATTCCTCACCGATCCCCAGCTCCGCCGGCAAGGCGAAATCCTGATCCAACGCGTGATAGACTTCCACTTCAGCGTGATGAGTACCGTATGCCACGTCAGCCTCAACTGACCCTAGAGATCGTGTACACCCTCACACGGTCGCTGTGATCATCACCGCGACGAGTATTATCCCCTGATCGAAGAGAGCGCGGTCCCCCACCCGCTCGATATGACTTCGCCCATGATGATTATCCCGAGGATTATCCCGACCCACGGAGAGGTAGCCACTATTTTGACTCACTCGTCGCATTTGACTCGACGCTCCTTTGTTCGATGGTCGTTTGGATCTGAAAGCCTTCAGCGATTGACTCCTAGACATTGACCACTATTTCGAGTGGTATGATATGAGTGACGAGCGTTGTGTTCGCTTCGCAAAAATGAAGCTGGTCGGGCAAGCTAAGGTATTCTGGATCAGCGTGGAGAGAGCCTTGGAGCGAGATGGTTATTACCCCATCACCAGGTGGGATGAGATGAAGCAAAGGTTGAGCGAGAAGTACCTCCCCGCTTCCTACCAAGACCAGTTGTTTGATCAGTTGTTACAGAACTTACGACATGGGTCACTTACTGTCGTTGAGTATATGCCTCGCTTCGACGAGCTAGTCGTTAGGAGTGACGTCTCGGAGGAGCCTATCGTCATTGCATCACGTTTCAAGGTGGGCCTTCGTTCTGAGATTCAGAGAGAGTTGATTCCACATAGCATAGAGACCATCGATCAGATATTTCAGCTCGCTCTCGAGTATGATCAGTGCCTCCGGTCATCTAGCACGAGGCAGTTCCCCTCACGGACTGATTCCTCAACTTTTGGGAAACCTACTCCGCCCCAGACCACCACGACCGCACCCTCACGTGTTCCCACAGACACTAAGGGCAAGGTCATTGCCACTGACGGTCAGCGATCTGGGGGTATTCAGTGCTATAGATATTCTGGCAGAGGGCACGTGGCGACGCAGGGCCCCAAGCGGACCCTGCTAGTTGAGGGTGAGGAGCAGGATTTGGAAGAAGATGAGGAGGCCACAGAAGAAGTTAAGGCCACTGTCGAAGAAGGTTGGGAGAGTGACGCCGAGATCATTAGAGGTGGGAGTGATTAGGCGCCTTCTACACACCCCTCGTGTAGATGAGGATTGGCGGCGCACCACTATCTTTTACACATACTTTCCTAGTGCAGGCGGCCCCTGCAAGTTGGCTATTGACAGTGGGAATTGTGTGAACATCGTGGCCCAAAAGGGGCTTGATCGCATACAGGTGAAGGCAGAGCCTCACCCCCTACCCATATCGTGTCGTCTGGGTAGATAAGACGGTGATTCAGGTCACCCAGCGCTGTCTCGTCCCGATCACCATTGCATCATTTCAGAACAAGGTCTGGTGCGATGTCATTCTCATGGACGTCGCTCATGTGTTACTTGGCCGCCCCCTGTCTTTTTGATCGTGACGTCATGTGTTTCGACCGCTCAAACACGTGTGTCTTTTACGAGAAGAGGCAGAAGATTATGTTGACGCCCACCCAGTCCCAGGATAGATCCAAGGGCGTGGTTGAGCCATCTGTGAGTACGAGAGCCTCGAGGCCTCTGCACATTTTGAGGCGAGGCGAGTTTCTGCAAGATAGTGTTGAATCAAATATCATCTACGTTGTGGCCGCCACCCACGCATCTGAGGACACCCCTATTGACCACCCACTAGCGGTGCGTCCCCGTTTAGATGAGTTTGCGGACATCATGCCTGACGAGCTCCCCGATGAGCTGCCCCCTCCACGGGACATTCAGCATGTTATTGACTTAGTACCGGGGGCTTCCCTCCCGAACCTGCCCCATTATCGTATGCACCCTGATGAGCACGCTGAGCTCAAGAGGCAAGTTGACGAGCTTCTTCGGAAGCAGTTTATTCGTGAGAGTATGAGTCTGTGTGCGGTTCTCGCCCTTCTGACCCCTAAGAAGGACAGTAGTTGGCGTATGTGCATCGATAGCCCCGCCATTAACAAGATCACGGTCAAGTATTGCTTCCCGATCCCACGACTCGACAATCTACTGGATACTATGTCTGGTGCCCAAATCTTCTCCAAGATCGATCTCCGTAGTGGGTACCATCAGATACGTGTTCGTGAGGGCGATAAGTGGAAACCACATTCAAAACCAAAGACGGTCTTTATGAGTGGCTAGTCATGTCATTTGGGCTATCTAACGCCCTGAGCACGTTCATGAGAGTTATGACACAGGTGTTGCGTCCCTTACATGGGCAAGTTTCTGGTCGCGTATTTCGATGACATACAGATCTATAGCCAGAAACAGACTGCCCACCTCGATCACTTGAGCCTTCTCTTTGGCACCCTCCGTTAAGAGAAATTGTATGTGAATCTGAAGAAGTGTTCATTCCTCTCTGAGTCTGCTCATTTTCTGGGATTTATTGTATCCTCGACTGGAGTATCTGTTGACCCCGAGAAGGTCAAATTAATTCATGACTGGCCTGTGCCAGCGAACATCCACGAGGCTCGCAATTTTCACGGACTTGCCACACCTTCTACAGGAGGTTCGTCCAGGGGTTTAGTACGATGATGGCCCCCTTCACGAGTTGTCTCAAGAAAAGAGAGTTCATGTGGACCCCCGCATCCACTAGAGCCTTCGAGGAGATTAAGGAAAGACTGATGATGGCTCCTGTTCTGAGACTGTCGGACTTTAGTCGTGCTTTCGAGGTCACGTGTGATGCGTCTAGTGTAGGCATCGGTAGTGTATTGAGCCAGGAGGGACACCCAGTTTCTTACTTTAGTGAGAAGCTAAACGAAGCCAAGCAGAAATAGTCGAACAATGATCGAGAATTTTGTGTTATTGCCCAATCTATGCGCTACTGGAGACACTATCTCCTTCCCCGGGAGTTTGTGTTGTATTCCGACCACCAGGCCTTACGTTATCTCGATTCGCAGCGCAAGCTGGGACACCGGCATGTCAAGTGGGTCGAGTACCTGCAGAACTTTCATTATGTTCTCAAACATCGAGCTGGTGTTGAGAACAAACCAGCTGATGCGTTGAGTCGTCGCGTCTCCCTATTGCAGACGATGACCGCTAGCGTGGATGGGCTTGAGAGATTGATTCTAGATTATCCGACATGCCCAGACTTTGGCGAGATTTACACCGTTGTGTCCCGAGACCCACCAGACCCTGTTGGGGGATATCAGATCTTTAAGGGATACCTGTACCGGGGATCCCGGCTGTGCATTCCCCGGACGTCATACCGTGATTATTTGAATTGGGAGTTGCACGCGGGCGGAACTGCAGGGCACTTTAGGCGAGATAAGTCCATAGCCATTGTCGAGGACCGTCTCTACTGGCCCAGCCTTAAGAAGGACGTGGATCGCGTTGTCCTCCACTGCCGTATCTGCAAAACGGCGAAGGGTACCAAATAGAACGCGGGTCTGTACACGCCTTTACCTGTCCCCCACCGCCCTTGGGAGATCATTAGCATGGATTTTGTTCTCGGAATTCCCCGCACCCTGCGGAAGGATGATTCCATCTTCGTAGTAGTCGATCGATTTTCAAAGATGGCACACTTTATTGCTTGTCGTAAGACGGCAGACGCGACTCACGTAGCGTCTATCTTTATGAGCTATGTCTTTCGATTACATGGCGTACCCAAGTCGATCGTGTCAGACCGCGATGTGAGGTTCATGAGTTACTTCTGGAATACCCTGTGGCGTAAGACTGGGCACCATCCTTAGATTCACCTCGGCATATTATCCCCAGACGGACGGGCAGAGCAAAGTAGTGAACAGGAGCTTAGGAAATCATCTGCGGTGTCTAGTAGGAGAGCATGTGGGTAGCTGAGACTTAGATCTTCCAATTGCAGAGTTCGCCTACAATAGCTCAGTCAATAGGTCCACCGGGTTGAGTCCATTTCATGTAGTATCAAGATACGACCCTAGGAAGCCCATCGACCTCGTCCCAAGTCCTTCAGAGTCGCGCCCTAGTGAGTCTGTTGAGTCATTTGCACAGCATTTTCATGAGTTGAATGAGTCGGTTCGCCGACAAATAACAATGAACAATGAAAGTTATAAAACCCATGTGAATAAGCGAAGGCGAGAAGAAGTATTTAATGAAGGAGAGAAAGTAATGGTGAGAATCTGCCCAGAGAGGCTCCTCTCGGGGCCTGCCAAAAAGTTAAGTGCCAAGTGAATGGGTCCTTACTCAATTATTAGTCGTATTGGGACAAACGCCTACCGGCTCAATATCCCGACAAGTATGAGAATTCATCTAGTGTTTAATGTTGAGGATCTGACGTCGTACTACGAGCCTCCCGAGTATGTGGACACGAGCAATGGAGATGTCAGCCGTCCCCACCCCCACTTTCGTTGCCTTACCACTCTCGTACTCCACCTACGCCTGATGACCACCGCCATCCACCCTGTGCTGCCACCCACCCACCTGGGGACTCGTCTTCTCTGGTTTCACCTCCGACACCACCGATCGCACCGGGATCCACCTTTCGAGAGATGAGAGATAAATGCATCACAGAGGTCAGATCCCATCAGGTTGTTCCCACCACGGACAGGCCGCGATGTCGCTACTTGGTACATTGGCAAGGCCGTCCCGACGCAGACGACACTTGGATATCACCGACAGAGCTTGATCGAATCACCCCTGGACTTCGACTTCAGTACGATCATCTCCATTCATCGGAGATGAAGGATTTTCAGTCGGGGGGAGTTGATGGGGACCCATGTTCATAGTCGTTGATGGGGAAGCTCTAGCTTTGTTTTTCTTATAAATAGGAGTGGTGGGGGCTGAAAAGAGGGATTGCAGGTTTTTGGAGATTGAAATCCCGGAACTCCGCGATCACCCCTCGGTGTCGACGTCGTGGAACTCTAAGTGACGATTCCTAGGCGGTCAAACTTCCCCCCAAGGTACTACACATCCTTAGCCTTCATTCTCCCCCTCAAAGAACCCTAGCCGAACCCCCCAAAAGCCTCCCCACCGCCGCCTACCTCCCTGCACAGCCGTTGTCTGCTGCAGGCCGCCCGCCCCCCTTTTTTCCTCCAACCGGTCACGGCCGGCTCTCCCTCTCCCCACCGCCAACGCCGCCCCTTCCCACACCACCCCAGGTCACAACAGGCATCCCCATCACCTTCCCCTACAGTCGGCCCTCTTCACAAACCGTCGGCGAGGCCACCTCCTCCCCTCCTCTTTGTGGAACCACCTCCAAATCGCCCTAATTCTCTAGATCCATTCAGATCTGAGAATTTCAGCCTCTGATCCGTTATTTCCACCATCCACTCACCTTTCCTCGCCCGGATCCCACCCTAAATAGCGGATCCACCCTTCCCCGACCCGGATATACTTGTATGTGGTCGGATCTACCCATTCCTCGCCCGATCTCATCATTTACCGCCGAGGACAGCCACCGCCTTCATTTTAACGCTGTCGGTTCCGCCTCCGATCGCCAATCTACACATCCGGACCCAAATTCTTCAGTGTCTCGGTTCAGCCCTCTACTTTGTGAGTTTCTTGTGTTATTGGCTTGTTTGGTTTGACATTCTCATTAGTGAATTAATATGTGCTGTGATTCTTGCTAGTAGAAAATTATTTTCGATACGCTATTAATTTGCAGGAGTTATTTGTCGCACGCCTTGCTTTGGTCCTCCGAGCGGAGGAAAGCCGTTATAAAATTGCCAAATTAATTAATTATTTTCAATTTTTAATATTTGCGTGGTGTTAGAAAATTTCTTTGCTCAAATTTATTTGTCGTCGTAACTAACGGCCGTATTGCATTTAGGATCATACGAGAGAGTCGCCTTTGCATTTATACCTAGAGTCCTAGGTTTTGTGCACCCCTAGCCTACCCTGCATCAGTATGTCAATTTGATGGAATTCTCCTATAATAATAGCTACCAGACGAGTATCGGCATGACATCATTCGAGGTGTTGTATGACAGACGTTGTCGGACAACTTTATTTAGGGCAGAAAGTGAAGAGAGAGCTTCTAGAGAGGAATCATGGATAGATAAGACCACAGTCCGTATCAGACTCATCCAGGAGCGAATGAAGATATCACAGGACAGGCAAGCCAAGTACAACGATCAGCGGTATAGAACAGTAGAATTCAAGGTTGGAGACCACGTTTATCTGAAGGTTAGACCAGTCAAGGGAGTCTGTAGGATAAAGGGGATGAAAATTGAGTCTCAGATTTGTTGGTCCATTCGAAGTACTAGAGTGCATAGGTGAGATTACATAAAGGTTGGTCTTGCCTTAGGATATAAGTGGATTACATGACGAATTTCACGTCTCCAATCTGAGAAGAACAGTCAGAGATCCAAATCAGGTGATCAGTACTAAGGATGCGCCGATTGAGTCAAATTTGAGTATCAGTATTTTGCCAGTCAGGATTGTGAACTTGAGGATTCATAAGCTCAAGAACAGAGAGATCCTCTTAGTTAAGGTCTTTTAGATGAACCATGGTCGACCAGAGTATACTTGTGAAAAAGAAGATGAACTCTGGAGCAATGATGATCATGCGTTTCTCTATGTTTCGGGTATGTTTGTAATTTTCGATGACAAATATTTTATTAGGAAAGGGGAATCATGTCAATATTTTCAGATAACTGAAAATATTGACATGAAAATCATAAACCCAGTGTTTTTATAAAATTCCTAATTCTAGGAATTTTATAGGTTTTCTCAGCTTTTGAAAAGGTGAATTTTTGTCCATATTTTTGGAGGACTTTGAAGTGGACGGATTTATTTGAAAGGGGAATCATGTCACCTCACCGCGTTTACAAGCGTCGAAACACCGCGATAAGAAATTTGACTTCTTTTAGTCAAACAGTCCAAATTATTTGTAATTCATGTTTTAACTATGTCAATATACGCACTTGAAATTTACAAGTTTCTATAGTCAGAATCAAGTCAATGGGGTAGGTACACTTAGGCTAAATTATTAGATTCAGTTACATGAAAATCATAAATTCAGTGTTTTTAACTAAAACGTTACCCCGTGATTATCTCACTGAATACTAGTCTAAATTAATTCAGGAAAATGGTGAGAGAACTTCACCCTCGTGTTTTTGGTGGAGGCACGCCACCATGTTCTCAGGGCTAGTAGGCCACCACACGAATTTCATACTTAAGGTCGATGACCCTAGTTACAGATATGAAACTCCTCAGATAGGAGCTTGTTTTCCGCTTGAGGGACGTTTAGTTCAGGGCACCACTAGATTTGCCACTCAGAATACAGTTTTCAATTTGTGCGATCACCATTAAAAATAAGGTTTAATAAAATTTATCATGAAATCTACCTCAGTTCAGGGTAACATCAGGTTTGCTACCCAGACTTCAGATTTCAGATTGTGCGCAGTCACCATTAAATATAAGATTTAATAAGTCAATTATGAAATCTATTAGAACTTATAACAGACACAATTCAAAAGCTTCATAAATCGTTAACTAGTTGAACTCAGGAAATGAGATAGAACTCATAATAAATCGATTACATGAACAAAGCAAGTGTATAAACGGTAAGATTAAGGCTTCATTTGGTTTAGCGGTGGCGGGAGGAGCAAGCGGGTCCAAACGGAGCTTTCGAATCGGAGGGGGGAGGTGGGGTTGAAACGGAGCGGTGGGATAGAGTTTCCTCCTTGCTGCGGGTGCAAACGGAGACGGAGTTTTGTTTGTTTACCCTCCGTCCGGTGGCGTTTGCTCCAAATGCCGCCCGAAAACGCTAAACCAAATGAAGCCTAATAGTATTCAACATTACATATTTTGTATATAAGAAATGTTTATTTTTTGTTATTGTTGGGAGTAGTCTTTCTTACTCTTCAATGAGCCTGACCCAGTTAGAACTTGTTTTTACAGAAGGCTTGGGTCAGGGGATCCACTTTGAATAGGCGACGCAGTCTTCACAGTCGTCAGTTTCTTTCAATTATACCACTTGTTATTGTACTTTATTTGTTTACAAATATTTTGTGTTATCGTACTCCGATCATGTTTTGATGTATAAGTTCATTTCAGACTGACAGTCACTGTTGTGGATATCCTCTGACATGCCTGATATATCAGCCGACATAAAGGTTTCATGGACAAAACGATATGTTTCCGATTTTTTTGTAAAATATCCTTTTGGAATAAATCATCCGATATGTCTGTTATTAACTGATATATTTGTCGATATATCGGCTGATATATCCCGTCATTTTATCGACTGATTTTTTTCAATTTATTTTAATTAGTGTCTATGGTCTAATAGACAATAGACCAAAATTATTCCATTGTTTAGGTTATTTTTGTTCCTTCCTCTGGCTTTCTTACTTTCTAAAGTCCGTCATCAACTTTAATTATGCATGATCTTTAAACTACGGACTAAAAGTTCCTTATCTTTCATTATCATCGACAACTTCCTAATATTTTACTTCCTCTTATTTTATTTCGCATGTTATACAGTTATTACTAGCGCAACACAAAATGTTTATATTAATTTCATAAATTTAGGAGTTCAATAAATATCAAATAATCAATATATTAATATATATAAATTTAAAAAAAGATTAAATTTATAAATGATTACTCGTATAAATAATTAAATATTAAAACCCGATATATGAAATATCTCTGATATATCCCCCGACATATTAAAACCGACACGAAAAACCTAAACTGACATATCTCCAATATCCGACATCTACAACTTTGCTGGCAGTATATCAGTTTCATAATATTATTTTCAGTTCTAGTTGACTCTATGAATTCAACATTATGAGGTACAATCTTACCCATAGACTTTTCTTGCTCTACTTCCGTTGTATGTTACATTTTAGCACTTTTATTTTTACATGTTTTACACCAGTTTTTATACCATTACTTAGTTTACTATTTATCGCGGGCCCGGCCGGACTGCTGATTTTCTGTTAAACTAGATTTGGGTGTTTTAGTGTAGATCATTAGGACGACACAATTGTTCCCCTTTGTAGAGAAGGGAATAATCCACCTTGTATATATGTTCACTTGTATACAATACAAAGAATGAGTACAAATATATAGATGAGAGATAGAGAGAGCTAGGTCCTATAAACAATGTGGGACTAAAGAAGAGAGAGAGAGAAAACAATATAAAACACATAAATGGGCCTATTTAAGTGGGCTTCTTTAACACTCCCCCGCAAGCTGGAGCGTATAGATCATATGCACCCAGCTTGGACAAACACTGATAGAACAAGGTGCTCGATAGGGCCTTCGTGAGAATATCAGCAACCTGATCAGTGCCCGGAACATGTTTCAACTCAAGTTTCTTCATTTGAACTTTCTCTCGTATGAAGTGACAGTCGACCTCAATATGTTTCGTACACTCATGAAACACCGGATTCTTTGCTATGTGTATGGCCGCTTGACTATCACAGAAGAGAACAGCAGATGAAGGAAGTTTTATTCCCAAGTCAGCAAGAAGGCTTTCAAGCCATGTGAGTTCAGAAACAACTGATGCCATAGATCGATATTCAGCTTCTGCGGAGGATCTAGCAACCACGGCTTGCTTTTTACTTTTCCAAGTAATGAGATGACCTCCATAGTACGTACAGAACCCACTGGTCGATCGCCGATCGTCCAGGGAACCAGCATAATCGGCATCGGAATAAGCAATCAATGCGGGAGCCGAGGTGGAGGTTTTGTAAACAAGCCCTTGACCCGGAGCTGCCTTAAGGTATCGAAGAATCCGTTCAACAGCTTGCAGATGAGAAACCCGGGGAGCATGCATGAAACGACTGACCACCCCAACAGCAAATGATATGTCAGGCCTCGTGACGGTTAGGTAGATCAACTTTCCGACAAGGCGTCTATAGTACTCCGGGTTCTGGAGAAGCAGATCACTATCAGAGGAATGAGCACAGAGCTTACGATTTACCTCCATCGGTGTATTAGCTGGCTTACAACCTGACTGGCCAGCATCTTTGAGGAGATCGAGACAGTACTTCCTTTGGGAGAGTACAAGCCCATCAGGTCGTCGTGCGATCTCAAGACCGAGAAAGTAGCGAAGATGTCCGAGGTCTTTGGTCTGAAAAACGGTGCTGAGATGTTGTTTGACTGCTTGGATCCCTTATAAGTCATCCCCAGTAAGTAGGATGTCGTCAATATAGACCAACAAAACGACAGTTCCTGTTGCCCGGTGTCGAGTGAAGAGGGAGAAGTCAGCAGAGCTCCGAGTGAAACCCATGTCTTGAACCACCTTGCTGAATTTGTCAAACCACGCCCGGGGGGATTGTTTGAGACCATAGATAGACTTCTTGAGAAGACACACATGAGACTCCCCCGTGGTCTCAAACCCGGGCGGTTGGCGCATGTAGACAGTTTCGTGAAGATCGCCATTCAGAAAGGCATTCTTGATATCGAGCTGATGAAGGGGCCAGTGGCGGTGCACAGCGACGGAGAGAAGCACACGAACTGAGTGGAGCTTGGCGACCGGAGAGAAGGTTTCCTCATAATCAAGGCCCTGCTGTTGAGTGAAACCCCGGGCCACCAAGCGGGCCTTCAGGCGGGCAATAGTGCCATCCGGGGCATGTTTGATGACAAACACCCATTTACATCCAACCGGGTGTTGACCGGGAGGTAAAGGGACCAGGGTCCAGGTCTGGTTGGCATTTCTTCCTCCATGGCGGCCCGCCAGCCAGGATGTTGTCGCGCCTCCTGCACAGAGTTAGGAATAGAAACAGAAGATAATGAAGTGGCAAAGTGGCAAAGCGGTGGTGAAAGGCGATGGAGAGAGACGTAATTTGCCATCGGATGAGCAGTGGAGGCAGGAACCGGAGCAGCAGGTGGCAGAGCATCAGAGGGCGAGGCCGACTGCAGTGGGGCATCGGGAATAGAAGAGCGACGAGAATAGACCCGAATAACAGGAGGAGTCGGACGGACCGGAGCCGGGTCGAGAGGAGGAGGCGAGGAGGAGGAGCAGGGAACTGGGATGATAGGACGAACAACGTCCGGAGCAGAAGAAAGGGGAACTATATCCGGAGCAGAGAAGAAGGGAAGATCTTCCCGGAAAGTAACGTCTGCAGAGACGGTAACCTTGCGGGTAGTAGGCGAATAGCACATATACCCCTTCTGAGTGCGAGAGTAACCGACAAAGATATGCTTGGCAGCACGGAAATCCAATTTGTCGGTAGGAGGGCCGAGATGGTGAACGTAGCAAGTACACCCAAAGATACGAGGAGTCACAGGGAAAGGTTGAGTGGACGGAAAAAGGAGGCTGAACGGAGTGGCATTCTGAAGAACGGAGGACGGTAGACGGTTGATTAGAAAGCAGGCGGTGGAGAGCGCAAAGTTCCAGTATGGTTTGGGAACCTGCATTTGAATCATAAGGGACCGAGCCACATCAAGAAGGTGTCGATTCTTGCGCTCGGCGACACCATTTTGTTGCGGAGTATACGCACAAGAGGTTTGGTGGATAATGCCGAACTCAGAGCAGAGGGTTGCAAAGTCATGACCAGTGTACTCTCGCGCATTGTCGGTACGAATAGTGCGAATGGGCGCAGAGAATTGAGTACCAGTCTCAAGAATGAATGCCCGGAAGACGCGGGGAAGCTCAGATCGATCGCGAAGAAGATACAACCACGTCATGCGCGAATAATCATCAATAAAGGTCACGAAATAGCGATAGCCAGAAATACTAGTAAATTTGTACGGACCCCATATATCGGAGTGTACTAAAATAAAAGGAGCGGAGCTCCGAGTACAATTAGAAGGAAATGATGCACGTGGCTGTTTGCCAAAAATACATGTTTCACATTGAAAAACAGGAAGAGATACATCCGGAAGAGCCTTCTGGAGGACAGGTAGAGGAGCATGACCAAGACGTCGATACCAATCGGAAGATGATACAGATGCGAGGAGAGTAGGAGAGGTGTCAAGAAGGTAGAGCCCGTTCTGCAGTCGTCCTTTACCAATGATAGTCCGCGTCTGCTGATCCTGTATCAGACAAGAAGAAGAAGTAAAGGTCACTGAGCAATGTAAATCAGAAGTAAAGCGACCAACAGAAAGTAAATTGAACGGAGAGCCCGGAACATGAAGAGCCGAGCGGAGGTGGAGAGAAGGGGTGAGAGAGATATCAGCACATCCAGAGACAGGGACGGAGGCGTCATTGGCCACAGTAATGTACTTCGGGTGAGGGGAAGACAAGTACTGAGGTGGCCGACCAGAGGTGATGTGGTGAGTAGCACCCGAGTCGAGGATCCATTGCGGGCCAGAGGAAAGGCAGGTGATACCTTCATTGGAGATGGAGGCAGCGGAGGCAACTGAGGCTGGCGGGCGGCTGAGCAGGCCCTGAAGATGCTGAAGCTGGAGGCGAACCTCGTCGAGGCCTGGATGAGGGGGAGAAGAGTCGGTGGCAGCAACAGAGACCTGCGGACGAGGAGGGCGACCATGCTTGCGATAACATGTGGCCTCAAAATGCCCATCTTTGCCGCAGAACGAGCACTTAGGCCGAGGCCGTCCACCTCGACCACGTCCCCGAGAATCAGAGCGGCTTCCACGGACAGAGGAGGGAGGAGGTAGTAACGGTGGAGGTACCTGCTGGGTAAGAACCGGAGAAGGAGGTCCAGACACATCCGGAGGCGGGGTGACTTTGAGAAGCATGGAACACACATCTGAGAAGGACGGAGTAACAGTAGAAGAGAGGATGTGAGCCCGAACACTGTGAAGGTGATGGGGTAGCCGAGCCATCATCATGGCTATACCCACAGCTTCCTATTGGACACGTTGGGCAGCAAGGTCGCCAGTAGGAGGCTGATGTTGGATCCATGCCTCGACCAAAGATCGAGCCTGAGCAATAAAGGATGTCAGATCGGTCGTACCACTGCTATCGAGGGCTTGGAGAGCAGTGATAATGTCATACAGATGGTGAAGACTATCTTTGCCGGAGTAGAGAGTATGGAGCTCGTCCCACATTCCTTTGGCCGTCTCATGATACATGGCCAAGCGATAGGATTCACTATCAAGAGAATTAAGAATCCAGGTCTGGACCCGACCATCATTGCGTAACCAATCATCAGTAGGTGTACCGGTAACACCCTGGGTCAAGTGATGAAGAAACCCCTTGGATTGCAAGACCCGGCGAACAGAATGTGTCCATTCCACGAAATTTTTCTTACCAGTCAGAGAGATAGTCGTAATTCGAAGTTCATCCCGCACTTCTGGAAGAGAAGGCGGGCGGTCTGCAGGAGGAATAGCCGTGCCGGTGGAATCGGCAGAAGAACCCATAGAGGAGAAGCGGCTAGGAACGCAGACCGGCAAGAGAGGAACAACCCGCGCGGCTAGCAGGCGGGCAGAGACTGGTTGCACGGATAGCAAGAGAGAAAGACCGCTCGGTCAGGATGAGCAGGGCAGCGATCAAAGGAGGAGCGACTAGCGGGAAGAGCGAAGAGACCGCGAGTAGAGATACTCAAGCGGAGAGGCCGGGAAGGAAGCCGCGGCGAGAAGAGGCAGGCAGCTGCGAGAAGACAGCAGACCGCTGCGAGAAGAGGCAGCCGCAGCGAGAAGAGAGAAGACCGCAGCGAGAAGAGGCAGCGGCAAGAAGCAAGCCGCTGCGAGAAAAAAACTCAGTCCGCGCGGTCACACCAGCGAGCTAGCAGATCACGACCAAAATGCGGAACAGACCGCGCGGTCACACCAGCGAGGTCGCGAGTTACTACTCAAGCGACAAACCGGAACAGACCGCACGGGAAGGAAGCCCGTAGCGGTTAGGAGACCGCGCGAATAGCACAGGTGAGACCGCGCGAGAAGAAAGACAGGCGGGCCCCACACGACTGCTATAAGAGGCGGAAGGGGAGGAGTGGAACCACGGAGGGAAGAAGACGGAAGGGAGAGGAGGAGAAGCGGATAGGCAGAATCAGACCGCCCGAGACCGAGCGAGAAGAGCAAGAAGCGGTTAGAGCAGGCAGTCCGCAGCTAGCCGCTTGCCAATCTTGAGAACTCGGGAAGAAGGGCGGTTAAGGGGATGCTATCCGCGTAGATCGGACCGGTGGCTCTGATACCATGTAGAGAAGGGAATAATCCACCTTGTATATATGTTCACTTGTATACAATACAAAGAATGAGTACAAATATATAGATGAGAGATAGAGAGAGCTAGGTCCTATACACAATGTGGGACTAAAGAAGAGAGAGAGAGAAAACAATATAAAACACATAAATGGGCCTATTTAAGTGGGCTTCTTTAACACCCTTGAACGCCAAGCCAGGGAACCCCTTCCCCCTTTAAGAAGGGATCCTAAGACCATCCTAAGCTCGCTTATGAACATTTTTAGGGGCACGGTCCCGACAAACCCCTTTATCATCAGGAGTATTGTTAACTCTATCGTCCCTTCTATACGATTGAATTGCACCTCCATCACAATTTGACTACAACAGTGATGTCTATTATGAAAACTATCTGATGATATCACACACAGCAATCATCTGGATGTCCTTCGGCAGCAAGCTAGACCCAAAGGCTTTTAGCAACTCGAGCTTGGAACAGGGACTATTATTTTGACTGGTATAAGATTGTTGATGAGCGGCATGTCTTGTACATCAAGATGAAGGGAAATGAAGTGACAAAGCTTGACAAGATATATTAAATAAGTCTAGAACAAACGTTGGAAAGAGAGGGTAATAACCCCATCACCTGATGGGCAAACATAAAGCAGAGACTAAAAGAAATTTGGATATCACTAGATCAGAAGCAAGTCCATACATGAGTGGATGTCCCAATGACCACACACGATGCCCGAAGTTTTCATGGTCTTAGAGATTTGTCAAGGGTTATAGCATTATGGCCCCCCTTTACGAGCTATTTTCGTAAAGCCAAATTCCAATAGACCAAGGTGACCACGACGAAATCTAAGGATATCAAGGAAAAGTTGACTTCTACTTTTGTGGTGAGACATCCTGATTTCAGTAAGCCTTTGAAGTGGCATGATGTGAATCTGACATTGGCATTGGAGGAGTTCTGAGTGAGAAGGGTAATCCAATTTCATATTTCAATAAGAATTTGAATGAGACTAGGCAAAAGTACTCCACCTATGATACAGAGCTTTACGTGATCATTAAACTGTTGTGATATTGAAGGCAATCTCTTCAACCTAAGGAGTTTATTCTCTATTCCAATCATTGGGCTCTGCGATACTTAGACTCACAAAGAATGTTAGGGCATCATCACACCAAGTAAGCCAAGTATCTGCAAGACTTCCACTATGTTCAAACATCGAATTAGTGTTGAGAACAAGCTCGCAGATGCTTAGAGCCACTGTGTTAGCCTACTACATACCCTAAGAGTGCAAGGGGATAGATTTGACTGTTTAATTGATGATAACTCCACTTGCTCGGACTTCGGCAACACCCATGCATCCTTGTCGAGAGATTCTTCAGATCCCATTAAGGAATTCCTGACTGCAAAAGGTTACCAATCTTATGGATCTTATCTAAGCAGTTCTCAGACTTTCTTTCGTGAGATGCATAAAGGTGGGGCAGTTGGCTACTTTGGGAGGTACTAGACGATAACACTAGTTGAGTACATTTTTAACTGGAGGCCTATAGAAGGATGTGGCTCGTGTTATCTCTGATTATCGTATTTGTTAGACGACTAAGAGTTGCAGCATAAGATAAGATTATATGCACCCCTTCCAGTCCCTTACCAAACCTGGGTCAATATTAGGATGGATTTTCTTGGACTTCTGCGTACTTTTAGGAAGCATGGTTATATATAGACGTGTTACTAGACTGCTTCTCGAAAATGGTCCATTTTATAGCCGCAGCAAGACTTTTGATGTGTCGCGTATCACATCCCTATTTGTAAGATGTTTTTAGGCTTCATGGTAGACCTAAGACCATAGTGTATGATAGTTGCATTAGATCTTTGAAGTATTTTTGGATACAATAGGAGGAAGATGGGCATAACCCTAAAGTTTCTTTGACCAACCACCCTCAGATTGGCTCCAGACTGATCTGGTTATTTGCCAATAGGAGTATATGGAATCTCTTGAGGTGTCTAGTTTGGAGCACGCATTGAGTTGAGATTCCATTTTACTGATGGCTGAGTTTTGCATGTAATACTTCAGATAATAGGATCACCGGATTGAGTCCATTTCACGCAATGTCAGGATATTAAACCTAGAAAACCTATTAACATAATTTTCTCCGCATGAGTCTCACCTAAGTGTGACTGTTGAGCTTTTTGTTCAGCATTTGCATGAGTAGCATGAGTCTATCCAACAAAAAACTAAAATTAGTAATGAAATATATAGGTCTTATTTGTAACCATAGGAGAGAGTAAAAGTTTAGCAAAGGTAAGCAAGTGATGGTTTGTGTTAGGCTGAGAGGTTCCCCTGGGGGAACAACTAAAAATTGAGCGTTAGGGGAATGGAACTGATGGGGAACGGGCCCCGACCGTTGATCGTATCCCCGATCTGACTCCGCGGTTGCGTCCGGAGGGTCGCCGCGAGTCGAAATGATATATTAATTTATATATTTTGAGTATATTTTCAGCTTTTGATGCAGCCCCCATCCGGACGATCTAGACCGTTGGATTTGATGAGGTTTATTATAAATGAGTGCTTTAGGGCAGCAGCCAAAGGGGATCGAGTATCTTGGAGAAAGAAAAGCCGCCGGCTTCTTTTCTCCCGATCTCTTCGGTCACGTCGCAGGTGCCGACTCCGGAGGCCCTCCTTGGTGCTGACTCCAAGAGAGGCTTGTATCTTCATCTCCTCACCCGCCATCTTCCCCCTCCACATCCGCCGGCTCTTCCCTGCGCCCCTGCTCCCGCAGCCACCGCCGCTCCCTCCTCCAGCCGCAGTAGCCGCCCGCAGGAAACCCTCATCCGCCGGCTCCTCCATGCGTCCCTGCTCCCGCAGCCACCGACGTCGTCTTCTCCAGCCGCAGCAGCCGCCCGCAGCCTCCTCCAGCCAGACCGCCGATTAGCTCCTGCAGGAAGCCCGCGGCCAGCCCGCCGCCTCCTTCTCCCTGCAGATCCGGCCAGCCGTCGGCTCCTCCCTGCTGCATTTCTGCAGCCGGCCAACCGCCGACCACCTCCGACCGGCTCCTCCCTGCTGCATTCTTGCAGCCGGCCAACCACCGACCACCTCCGTCGGCTCTTCCCTGCTGGATTTCGTGAAGCCTCAGTCATCATGTAACACAGTTTCTCTTCATATGATCAGAATTACTTCATGAGATCTTCATTTTCTTAAAATTTTGATTTTGAAAGTTTTGTCCTGCATCAATTGGTATCAGAGGCGCCTGAAAAGTTTTCTCAAACTTTTCAATCCTTCTCTTTTTCTTGAAAATCGTTTGCATACACCCATGACGCTTCCTTGTTATTACGATTCCGACGATTCGGACGATTTTGAATCATATGTTTCTCCACCTTCCCGCTATTCCAATGTTCATTCCTCTCGTGAGGCATCTTACTCACATAAATCTTCATATGTCACCTTCATTGCATACCCCTCCTATGAATCGAGGCGAGTCTCTCGTCAAGCCTACGATCCATATGCCCCTTCTTCTACCACTTATTCCCATGAATCGAGGCGAGTCCCCTCCCATGCCTACGACTCATATTCTCCGTCATCTACTACATATCCTTCAGTCCGTCATTCCTCCTACTCGTATGATTTTCCGTCACCTTCCCTAAGAAAGAGACATTGGGTTGAGCTTGAAAGAAATAAACAAGCTAGAGTGGAAGAGAGTAAGCAGAGGAGGGAAAGGGAAGAGAAAGAAGATGCCATTTGGGCAGGTTATGTGAAGAATTGGCGTGAGAATGATGATAAGGAGATTTTAGAGCAGCGACGTAGAAGAGCAGCAGTCTTGATACAGTCTCACATCCGAGGGTCTATTCAGCGCCGATCCTTCAAGAAGATGACCAGAGCAGTCCTCGTGATTCAGTCACGCATGAGAGGATTATTACCGAGGCAGTGGTACCAGACAGTGCATAGAGCTACTCTTATCGTTCAGAGATTTGCCCGCCAGTGGATTGAGCGCAGAAGGACATTCAGTCAGATGGTGGTAGTACCACCCTATGAGCCTTCGCGCCGTTTGCTCACTTTTATTGATTTGTCACAGTGGTTTGATCAGTCACTTCTCAGCTCGGCTAGGGACCCTTTTCTGATGTTCGATAATGCCCCTGAGGGCAAATCAGTTGGTTTGGATATGAGCCCAGACTGGGTAGGACATGGTGATGACTTGTTGCAGTTTGATCAGATTGATTGGGGCCCAGGTGATACTGAGACACAGATCGATATATCTTTTTTCACATCGCCGATCGATATGATCATTTGCGGTGCAGGATTAGAGAGCGCTGCTCCCTTACCAGTTGCTACAGTTTTCCGTCAGATTCTGAGATTGAGGCCGCCACCCAAGCCTCCCAAAGGCAGTGATTACATTACTTGCAGCATCGCGAGACCAGCATCAGGGATTGGAAGCTTTTATCTGATGATTGGTGATAGTGGGAAACAGTGTAGACCACCCGCGAAGCCCCCTTGGAAGCCCTACAGATTTGAGGGCAAATCTTCTCCAACAAGGGGAGATTGATGGGGAACGGGCCCCGCCCGTTGATCGTATCCCCGATCTGACTCCGCGGTTGCGTCCCAAAGGCAGTGATTACATTAATTTATATATTTTGAAGAACAACAATTAGAACACAACCAAATTGCAATAATCTCAACAAAGAAGCATGTAGTTTCTAAAGTCACTTTTTCCCTGCTATTTCTAAAAGGAGGCATAGAAAGTTTCCATCTCTTAACAAGGAAAGGTAAATCTGCAACAAAAACTATTATATATGCATTACTGGAGATCTAACGTGAATGTGTGAAAAAAAACATTTAAAAAAAGACAACTGAACGAGATAGAAACCTTTGTTTTATCATATCAACAAAAGGATAATTAGAACTAGTAGCAGAACTCATGGTCACACAGAACATCAAAACCTTTCGAACTTTTGAAACAGAAAAGTAAGCATACATAAGGTAAACGTGCATAGATAACAAAGCACCTGATAGCATCCCACATACAGTAGAAGTGCGATTACAGCTGCAACAGGTAAATCCTTAAATATTGTGTAATAAAATGACAACAGGAACAATGAGAATGCCTGCAAGATCGTAGATGAATTTCAAGATCAGAATGAAGGCAGAAATTAGAAAATATCAGAAGATTTTCTTAGCATAAATTCCAACAAAATACTTATTCAGGATTTGTAAAAGTCAGCACTGATTTGTTGAAGAATTTGTTTCAATTCTAGATTCAGAAATACAGAAAATTTCTAGATAAAGTTTCATGTAGCATGTATGGCATCTCAATAAACTCTAAAAAGAAGGATAGAAGGATGGGGAGATGAAGGCTCTGTTTGGGGGGACTTATTTTCACCGGTCAGGCGGTTACGACCGCATGTACAGGTCCGGTACATGCGGTCGTAACCGCCTGACCGGTGAAAATAAGACCCCCCAAACGGAGCCGAAGTCCAGACTCGAGAGTAGACCACACAATTTATAGTCTATATTTTTTGCATAACTTTCATATTTATTTATTCCTTATGTATTTTGTACACAATATTTAACTGATATATTCTCTCTATAAGGGAATATTCTCTTCGTGTCTACAATTTTTTTAACCCTTGTAAGTCCATTTAAAGGCCTCTGATACCATCTGATTTCTAATAAAAGATGGTCTCTTCACTTTCTCACCAACACGATGCCCTAACCTAGATGAATGTGGGTAAGCACACAACAAATGCAAATTGAATTGTATGGTTTTCTAAATGATGATGTAAGTATGCATGCAAGCCAAAGAACAATATGATAACTATCAAAACCTTAATTGTAATGTAAAGACATTGGGTCCACTATGCACAATTTTGAGTCTCTGACACAACTAAATAAAATAAAGGTAATATTAAAGTCTCGCTGAAATGTCATGGTTGATCACGAACATTCGAAGTTAGGCAAACAAATTTAATTGCAAACTAACTGAAAGTGTAATGATAAAATGCAGAGTTGAATAGAGCACGTTCATAAATTAAACAAGCCAAACTAAGTGAGTAAAGTATTACTAACAACGAGGAAAATATTTGTATGTGAAATAAAAACTGAAATGTAAAGGCTCGTCAATGGTGGCGGATGTGATAGGTGGGTTTGGGACGCTCGTAGAGTTGTGTGTTGGTTCCAATGCGCAGCTAGAGGGAAATGTGGAAAGAGATTTCAGAGCTGCGGATTTAAGGGGTTTGTATGGGATTTTGGTTTAGTGGGGGCGCAGGGGGTTAGTGATAGAGTGTCGATGGCTATGAAGGATACCAGAGGGAAGGTGGAGGTGGCTGTGATGTGGGGAGATAGAGGAAGCAAGGATTTGGGGGATGGGGAAGGCGGTTGCTTAGCTGGAAAAGGGGAGAGGGGGCTGGACGGCGCTAGGGGATGTAGTTGCGGGCAGTGGAGGTGGTGGTGGGGCTGCTAGAGGTCGAGGAGGCCCTGTGGTCGTAGGAGCGGTGACAAGGAGTCTCAAGGGTGGGATAGGCATTGGATGACATCAAGGCGGCTCGTCGAGGTAGAATGTAGCACAGAATTGGTTGGACTGAGTCCATGAGAACTGGAGATGTTCCTTGGGTAGGTACAGAGGCCTCCATGTGTCAAAGAAGGCGAAGGCAACGGAAGGGGTGTGCCAGTGGTGGCATCGGTATCACTGAATGGAAGGCCGCGCTGCGTCGTCACAGTGCAGGACCCTCAACTTCCCACAAAGAGGGGGAGACTATTCATTCCTGCATAACCCATGGCAACTCAAAATACAACTCCCAAATATATTTTAAAAAATCATAAAATAATGAAAAATCATGAAGAATACAAAAGGTATCAATCAAGCGAGTACGATCAATTCTCATCATTCTTCTAGGTTCAAAGCATTCATCTCTGATGAATTGAGATTGTAATGCCCCTAGTGCAAAACCAGGCAAGAATGGAAGTAGCGGCATGAACTATGATGTTGCCTCATTCTTGTAACTCCTAGTAAGTGTAGGGTCCACTTGAGGTCGCCATACACAGAAACTATCAAGGGACCCACAAATAATGTAAGTCATTGTAGAAGTGGAGGGTAAAGCCGTGGTGAGGCGAAGGCTGGAGTTGGGGTAAAGATTGGGTCAAGGTTGTAGTGGGGTGTCCGGTTAAAAGTTCCAATACCAAGGTGGCTCAACATTTAGAATCAAATTAACATATTGAATACATAATTAATACTCATCTTCCTAAAAAATATCAAACTCATAAAAAATTGACTCAGAATTTTTTGTGACAGTGTACTACACCTATTCGCCTAGAACTCATGCATAGTCAATTAGTCATCCCAGCGGGAAACTCTCCATTAATGTGTTAATCATCAACTAATCACCTCCTATGAATGATTGATCATCCATATGATTATCTCCGCTAATTTTAAAAGTTTCATATATAATTTTATATCGGAGTATGACATGCAAATCATGCAGCATATGCAAATGGTAAATGTTTAACCCAACAAACTCACTAGACCTAGACTCTACATAGCATTGGGAGCCTGTAAAAATGTGGTTTATCAGGAGACTCTTTGGGAGGGGAGTAGAAATACTCACTGAATGTACGACGAACACTCAAATGACTACACATGACACTGGCACTAAGATACAATTTCATGATGTGCCAAATGTCTCCCAAGGGATGACTCATCAGGAGGCTCACCAAACGCCAAATAAAAAAATCCTCCGCAAATGTGGCGATCACTCGAAGGAATACTCAAGACATTGAAACTACAAAAAATGTCTCCCATAGGGTAAAATTGCTTTGGTGGTTCATCGAGAGGGGTATAATAATTCACCAATAGAAAGATAATTCTCCAGATAAATATCCTTAGAGGCAGGGGAGCCAACCACTACAAGGTTAACACTAGGCTCTTGTCATTCACTTGGAACACAAGGTTTGCCATAATCTTCAAGTAATCAAAAACACGATGTTGCCATAATCTTCAATTTTGCATTAGCAAACTAATTTTTATAGAAATAAACCTATCAGTTTCTATAAAAATCAGTGAAAACACTCAAATCAATTTCTTAATTTAATAAGATTATAAGGTTTAGCAATCAAACACAGTGTTTGCCATAATCTTCAAGTACAAGTAAAATTTCATTCTCCTATGCATGAAGGGTTTCAAACCAAACTTATACAAACTGATTTTTATAGAAAATTAAGAAATAAAAAATACACAAGTGAGTTGATATCCTCAAACAACTATGTGATAGTCACCCAATATTCAATGAAGAAAAGGAAACACAATGCGGAAATACACACAAGCAAAAGAATCTCGTGGCGGCGAATGTTGGAGCAACAGTGGGAATCGTCGAGACTGTGTGTACGGCTGGGAATAAGGAGGGGATGGCAAGAGGGCACAACTGGAGGTGGAGGAAGAGGCCAACAATTGGGGTAATGGAGTGTCGGATTTAGTGGTAGTGTGGCTTGCAACAAGAGGCTTCTACTTGAGGGAAAAAGGTCAGGGAAAGCTTGTGGTTTGTTGTAAGGGGAAGGGGCTGGGAGGAAAAAGGGATGGAGGTCTGTGGAGTGGGCTCGGCTGTAAATAGAGAGGAGGTAGGAGGTGACTGGAAGTCATCAAGTGTAGGGTCTTGCATGGACGAAATGAAGGGCGAGAGGAGGATGAGCGGTGTTGTTAAGGGTGGGTGGTTAGCAGTCAACAGTCACAGGTGGGGGAAGATCAGGTGGAGACTTACGATCTTCAGTGGGGATGTCGATCAACGGGGAAAGAGGGTATAGGGGCATACATAGATTGCGGTAGGGAAGGAACATAACAGTGACATGATCGAAAGGAGGGTGCTTGCAAGAGGCAAAATCAGAAGAACAGGTCGGGTCGATCATGGATAGAATGGGGAAATGAGAGCAGTTATGGACGATGATGAAGGAATCATGGGGAAGAACAGGGGGACTTACAGGTAGAGTAAAGAGAAAACCAAAATTAACTGGGGCGTCGCTCCCCGGAGTCTAGCGATGTCGCACCACGATGTGATTATCGGCTCTGGATTCTCTCACAAGACTAACAATGTCTAAAACTGACAGACATCGCCAATATTTATAGTGAAAGAGGGATTGGGCACCTAACGTGAACGACTATGATTGGTGGTTACACCTGATTTCCAAATCACAATAATTAAAGTCCAAAAATAAACATAAAATACATAAAAATGTAAAAAAGACACTCAGAATACATTTGTTGTCTCGTATCGTCGATCTAATCAATACTTCTTGAGTGAGTGCACAAATGCGGGCCCCGTCGAGTGGTGGCACGAAGTCCAATGTTGATCCTACGTCTAATTCTCATCAACTCCCCCCGACTGAAAAACATTCATCTCCGATGAATGAAGATGATCATACTGACTTCAAAGATCAGGGGCAAGGATATCAAGCTCTGTCGTCGATATTCAAGTATGTCAAAGGTGGGGCGTCCACTTCAGTGCACCCACCACCAGGTAACGGCAAGATAGGTCGTCTGGGGTGGTGGTGCACTTGTGCGCCACAATGTCAAAAATGCTCTCAACTTTCACCTATCATGATGGTGGATCTAGAGGAACCTGTGCAATCATAGGGGGTGCGGGCAAGTCCGTAGGTGGTCATCCTAGGTGGCTAGGATGAGGGTCAGGATGTAAGTGAGAGGGTGATGGAGGTGGCTAAATGTGGGGTATCTATGCTCGAGAGGCCCAAAGTAATGTGTCAAATCTTCCGACTAAATACGGGATGAATACGCATATCTATATAGAGATCAATCACGCGGGCATTCGTTCAAAATTTTTATAATCCTACAAGGACCCATTCGTTTAGGTTATAGCATTTTAACAACCCCTTCTGGGAGCCCTCTCCATGCGAATTTTGATCATGACATGCTCGCCCACGTGAAAATGATGTTCATGCTTTCGTTCATCTGTCTATATCTTATATAATTCATTATTGCTGGCAATTTTCTTCCGAATCAATTCATGCAACTCATGTATGTCATGGATGAAGGACTCAGCGGGCTCACTAAGGCACAACTTTAAGGGAACAGAGCCGAGGCTAATATGCTTCCTAGGCTCATAGACTAACACTATATGAAATGGGCTTATGCCAGTAGACCTATTGACGAGCTATTGTATGCGAACTCAGCTACAGGTAACACAAAATCCCAAACCGATGGATGTTCGTCAACTAGACACCGTAATAAATTTCTCAAACTCCTATTTACGACCTCAAACTAGTCGTCGATCTGCAGGTGATAAACCACGAAAAATTTCAGGATCGTACATGTCTTTTTTCATAATAGCTTCCAAAAATAACTCGTGAATCATATGTCATGGTCAAACAATATAGACTTGGATAATCCATGTAACAAAAAATTTCTCTTATGAAGAGAGCCGCCACGTGGGTTGTATTAACCGTCTTGCGGCAAGCAATAAAATAAGTCATCTTCGAAGACTGGTCTACCACTACGAAAACGGAATTATGCTTCCACAAAGTGTGAGGAAGGCACAGTATGAAATCCATATTGATCCTGACCCAAGGCTGGTGTGGGACCGGAAGGGGGTATAAAGTCAAGTGTTTTGTTTTGAACCCTTTGCAGTCTGGCAGATGTCGCAGAGACACACGACCCTTGTCACATCCTTTTTCAAGGTGTGCCAATAAAAACAATCTTCAATCAAAGCAATCGTTTTGTCTCTGCTAGAGCTGTCACTTAAAACCGAAAACCGTAAACCGAACCGGAACCGCAAAGAACCGGACCGAACCATTTGCTAATTATCTGGGTTCCGGTTTGAATTTTGGAACCGTGAACAACATTGATCCGGGTATGGTTCTTTCATTTTATTATCCGAACCGAAACCGGAACCGCAACATACAAGTCTCAAGCGGTTTCAAAAATTTTAGACCCGATCCGAACCGGACCGAAGCAGAACCGAACCGCGACCCGTTTATTATTATTTTTTATAATATTAGAATTAATATTATTATAATATTGTTATTTATTATAATCTATCAATAATATCTGTACTTAATTTTAATGGTGAAACTGTAGCAGTTTGAACTCAAACCATACTTGGTCGGTTTTGCCCTGAACAAAATCGCACCGCACCAAAACTGTGCGGTGTGGTTTGAATAATGCATCAACATTACATGATCGTGATCTTTGAATTTTTGAATGTATATTGGAGGTTCACGGTTCATTTTTGCTCTCGGGAGTCGGGAATTCAAATTCTGAATATTATTTAATATCTGTCAAGTAGGAGCTGAAAAGAAAGAATAATATCAAAATGGTTTCAAACATGAATATCTACAATTGATGTCTCGGAATAGTCGAAAAGGAAGGAACCACTAGCCAAAGAGGAGACGACAAAGCTACGGAAAAATGAAGATAACCTATACTCATTGGCGATAATTAGAATGACATGCCCTCTGGAAGAAGTCGGAACGAATGATGACAACAGTGTGCCGCGATTTTATAGATTTTGCACCGCCAAAAACCACACTACAAACTATGTAGTTTTGTAACGAACGAAACCGTTCCTTAACCAAACCGTTTGGTGCAGTTTAAAATCAGTACGGTCAGGTGCGGTTTTGTGATTTTGTGATTTCGATTTTTTAACTTTCAGTTTTACGTATTATATTACACAAAAAAGTACTCCCCCTTGGTATAACGCGAAATTCTAGCGTCCGGGCCCCAGACTTCGAATTCCCTCTTGCAAAAATTTCTAACGAGTTTAATTTTCCCCCAGGTATTTTATTTTTGACCTCCCTCATTAATTCCGCCAAGTTTGGTTTTGGTTCTGGTTGGAACCGAACCGAACCTCATAGAACCTGACCGAACCGTTAGTGGTCGATTTGATTTTGGTTCTTGTTAAACCGTAACCGGAACCGTTGATATAGCGGTTCCAAAAATTAAGCTGGAATCGGAACCAGAACCAGAACCGGTCAAACAAAATAAGGTTTTGGTTCTAATTTGAAGAACCGTTACTTTAGCGGTTCGGTTCACAGTTTTAGTAAAACCGGAACCGAACCGGAACCGTGACAGCTCTAGTCTCTGCCAAAGTGGTCAGTAGCGCCGCCCGCGTGCATATTACGTAGAAAGCAATGGACACATAACTATATAATGCATGATAAAGTCCAATAATTTAGTATGATATAATATACAAAATGAAACATGATTACCTACATTCCACAACAAGAACAGAAATGAACAAGAATGTAGAATATAATCAGACGAAGAAGAAAAGCTTTAATTATGTAATAAGTCACAAATCAGTGACTTCATACTCATAAGACCAGCAGTTCATATGAGCCATAAATGTGGGGTCGTCAACCACATTTTTACACTAAATTATTGGACTTGGTAATTTTCAGATGCAAGTTTATGCTCCACTCAGGAAGCACTTCAGTTCGGAGCACTTTCAGGTCGCCTTTTGCGCTCTCTAATCCGATTAAGTTCAATAAATCATAAAACATGAAATTTAATTACCCAATCTTTAGAAAAAAAAAACAAAGGTACAAAAATCAATACAGATAAGAACTCAAATAATAAGACAAAATCTATAATGCATTAATGCATAAAAAAACTTATAAATCTAGAGGCAGTTTATTCAGAAACATGCATTAATAGTCAAAAACTCATACTTTTATATACAAACTATTTATGTATTTTTAGTGTTACTGGGAGTGTTCTTTCTTACTCACCAGTTGGACTGACCCGTCTTTGGACATTTCTTTTCAAGGGCCACCGGTAGGGAGTTGCGCTTAGGATAAGCGTTGTGGTTCTTCATGATTCTCTTCTTTTTGACGCGGGATGAATCTATAGGCGGCGAGAAAATCGGTGTCCTAGCCCTACATGCTATGCAAATCTGATGGTTAAGCCGCAGTTAGATAATAATTAAAACATCACACGCAGATTATTCAAAGCAAGGCAAAGATAATTTATTTAAGTGAGGTAAGCTTAGGTTTTCCTCCGCAAGAAACGCCAAAGCTAGAGTGCGCGGCGAATAAATCCTGCAAATCACGATAATTATCTAACGAACAACTACCATACAAGAGATCCACAACAAACATAAAATCCAACCCAATATAAATATGATGAAAATAATAATCTAGTACAAGAAGACTCACCAAGTAGTGGTCTGACCAAGAAACTGAAGAATCCGGAGCCAAAGATGTGTGGACGACGATCCGAGGTGGAACCGGGGCATAGAAAACGACGTAGGTGGCTGTCCTCGATGGTGGAGGGTGGAATCGGGTCGGTAATGGATAGATCCGACCAAGTATGGATAGATTTGGGCGGGGAAGGATAGATCCGACAATATGGGATCGGATCCGGGCTGAAAAATTCCAGAGCTTGGATGACGCGAAAGGGGAGGAGTTAGGTTTGGTGGATCTACGTGAAGGGGGATGGCAGCTTGGAGTGGTGAGGCTTTAAGAGGGGGCAGCGACGGCGGTGTCTAGGGGATGGAGGAGGGGAGGCCTGGCTGGGAAGGAGGGCCTGGAACAGGCGGCGGTGGGAAAGGCAGTCAGGGGGGACGGACTATTGCTGGCCGGCGACTTCAGGTAAGGGTAAAAAACTATATATGATGAATAGTGAATTTCATTAAGGAATAGTGAAATGAGAAATGAATAAGAATTAAAATGTGGCTGGATTTGGGGCTGTGGAGGCTGAGAGAGGGGGATTGGGAGAGGAAGAAGGGTCCTAGGGTTAGGGCAAATCTTAGGGAGGGAGATACGCACCTAGGAGTCGTCACCTAAGGTTCCACGGAGTCGACACCGTGGAGGGATCGCGGAAATCAAGGAATTTTCTTCTTCAAATTATGCAATAGTTCTAATCAACCCACTAACATCTTATTTATAATAAAATAAAGGCTAGGGCATCCCATCTTCGACGACTATGATTGGTCGGAGGTGGGGCCACTCAAATACAATGATAATAGACCAAAAATACTAAAATATTATATCAAATTGATTCGCAACACGAATCCGGACGCATCTGCAGAGTCCGATTGTCGATCCAGGCATGCCATATATGGAAAGTCGTCAATTGGCCCCGAACGGGCCCAAAACTCATCTTCCACTACAGGTACTTGTCTCTGCTCCGCACCACTTTTCCTTTCAGTGATTCAGTTGTTGATCTTTTAATTATGAACTAAATGTAACAAGTTTTCATTGTATAAGACACTGTTTAAGAGTTCAGTAATTCAAATGTTATGGTTCTTTTTCAAATCTAGTTGGCTCTGTGAATCAAAAATTGAGGTACCTTTTATACGCCTTCATTGCAAATTTTACTTTTTATGTAATTTTCAATTCTTTATTTATGTTTGTTATGTACCCGTTTTAGTACCGTTGCTTAGTTTACTTCTTGTCACAGTTTCTGTCCAGACTATTGATTGTTGTTAAACTAGGTTTGGGTGTTACAATATTAGCAAATAAGCATGCCTTGACTTTTATATTCCTCCTTGAGTTCAACATCTCCTGCAGAGGAATAGATCGCTTTTCTTCCTAGGTCACAGCAGTGATAAAATGAGTGTATATGAGATTTGTCAGATTATCAAACTACCACTGATTTACTAAATTGAGGTAGTACCCCTGATTTTCAACAATAATTGCAGGATAATGAAGAGAAATTGCTAAATAAAAGTATTCAGTTGAATTTCATATTAACAAGTGAAGGAATTAGAAAATATAAGAAAGATGTGTCAGGATTTTTAAGAATCTTTTATACTATATGGAGTATAGGAGTAGAATATGTTAAAACTATTATTAAATTAAATTGTATGGAATTAGATCTGGAAGAAACCTAACAAAAAACATTATAAAAAATATTTGAGGAAGAAAAATAACTGAGCACCTCGAACTTTGCTTTTAAACCTTAGTACGGTAGTAATGTGAGGCATAATTTGTGGGAATAATATGTCTTTTCATGTATATTTGGAGTCAGCTCCAGCAATCATAATAATTTTGCTCTTAACAAGAGTTCCATCATATTCCACGAGAAACGGGCATTACCATCTCATCACCTTCATATTTTACCACAAGTGGAAATATGTTACGGGTCGGGCCGGGACTCTGGGACTCTAGGCTTCATCCTGTTCCCCTCCCGCTCCACTAGCCTGCTCGGGGCCCCAATCCCAAAGTCCCGGCCCAGCCCGTAACAAAATAGTATAAACAAAAAAATTGAATAGAAAATAAACGCAAACATTTTTAGTTACCGATACGCCAATCCTACTCAATTTACAGTTAAAGAACAGAGAACATAGTAACTTTATCTATGTTTTCCAAATGTTCCACAGATACTCTAAGTTTTAAGTGCTTGAATCTTAATGATTCTATTATTTAATTAAGGAAAAAACTTACAATTCCACTAACACCTCCAATTAATAGTGGTCTCCGTCCAAGCCTATCCACTACCAGAACAGCAACTCCAGTTGAAGCCAGCTGCAAATCACAATTTAGACATCCATCAGCCACTTTGTTTTTTAAAAAAACAAACAGGTAATACACCCAGTAGACAAGCAAAAAAGAAACGAACGACAATATTCCATGAACAAATTTCTATAAATTCTAAAGAAGCAAAAATAGTTTTAAGGCCAAAAACATGATGTTCCCAATAAAAGTTATACAAAATAGGAAGCAATGTGATATAAAAGAAACTCCCAAGAGAGTAATTAATGCATGCAAAGTTCACAGATTATGGGGAACAGGAAAGATAACAGCGTAATATTGAGTTCCAGGATGACGAATCCATTTGGTCTTCAAATGTAATTGATGGAACTAAATAATGGTTAAGCCTCGCAACCTACTACATGCATATAATAAGCCAAATGCAACCAATTCAGCCATGGAATTGTCAAAATCTATCAACCCACAAAAAACTGACATCCACATATACAACTACATTGATGCATAGACAAAATATGCATAAAGGTAGTATATTATCCTAATACAAGGGCAAACACTTTCTCATCATCATCGATAGCAATATCGCAACTATTAGGGTCAGCTTTATGAATCCACGTGTTTCATTATTTCGTATGGAATGCTGCATGGGCTGTTGGAAGGAGTGGAAGGCATGGAACTAAAGAAACTAAGCATGAAGGTGCTTCTCTTCTGGAATCATAGTGGCTTCAGTAGCACCAACGTGAGCCTGAAGAATAAGAGAGAGATGAGTATAAAGAATGAAACAATTCTCCCTTCAGTGAGGTATTTCAATCGGAATATCTCCCCCTGTTCCAACACGGTCATGACTATGGACCAGTCCACTGTGGCCAGTGGAAGATATATTTCTCCCTGGATATGAATAGGTGTAGTAGGAGAGTGTATCTACTGAATTGTAGAAGTGATGCATTACATCTATGAATCCCATATCCCTGTGTCAGCTCAAATGTCCTCCCATCAAGTCAAGGTCCTCCCCTATCTTTCCCATCAAAAAGGACACCACGCAATGCCCTGCTAAAGCATCCTATGCGTTCTTCGTGATTATAAACCCGTCCCATTTGCGTCCCCGATATTCTGCATTTCAACACAAGTTTTCACAAGTTCTCAATTACCTTTCTCCGCTTCTCAGTATTGGACCGAAGGTTGTTTGTGAAACAACTCGGCAGGATTGTCCGTGTTTTGGTTTACTTAATGTTGCAATTTAAGTGGGTAGCCACACTGTTGTTCGAAGACTTAATTTCGTTCTGCTTATATGCTTGCCCGAGCCCCTCGAAACAAGGGAATATGGATTGCGCGAGATCTAGATTCATCAGTTTTCACTCAGATCTTACTCAAGTGTGGAGAGTCCCTCTTATAGCCTGTATGTCCAAGTGTGATGCATTTTTTATGTGAATTAGTGGTGGCTAGGCCCTATGTTCTCCAGTGGAGAACTTGTATTTCCTCCATACCACTCTATTAATGCTTAATAGGATTTAAAGTGACTTCTTTATTGTTTAAGGTCATGTTGGACTCCTTCCATGGATGTTCTCTTTCCTTTCCTAATGGAAGTGTGGAAAGGCTTTGTCAAATCCTAGTTTGAGTGGATTTGTAGTTAATTATGTATTTGTCTTTTAATGTACTTTGTCTTGTAGCGGGTCTCCATATATATATAAGGAACCCATAGTGTAAGAGTCATTTTTATCTTGGAGCTAGTTGTCTTTGGCTCTCTTAGAAAATGGCTCTTAGACGGATCCTACACTCAAGAGATAATGAACATATCTTGTCAATTGTATCTGTTAGAAAAGCCTAATTAATGGCCCATCTAGGGGCCCATTTTTCACTCTTTTCTCTCTCTTTGTATTAGTCTCACATCTTGGATTGGGATTTCTCTCCTTCCTCTCTTCCTATATAAATGTATTCATACTTGTAACTATTAATTCAATAAGCAGATACAAGGTTTGAGGCCTCTCTTTACATGGTATCAGAGGCACCGGTCTCCTCCTTAGGTTTTCGGTTTTCTGTCCGCGGGCTCTCACGGTCTGTTCGCGGCTACTAGCGGTCTCCCTTTTTCCCAAACGCCCGAGCTAGGTTGTCCGGCCTGTTTGTTTGGAAACCGCCTGTTCTCCCGGTTGACCGCGCGACTTTCCCTTCTCCAGCTTAGCCGCAGTGTCGTGCGGCCTGTCTTTTTCTAGTCGCTGTCTCTGTAACTCTGTTTCTCTCGTGGCTTCCACGTCTCCTCCTCCTACCTCGCTTTTATAACTTCTCTCACACGTGGGGTCCACCCTCTCTTGTTTCTTTCTCTGACCGCCCGGTCTCCCTTGCTATCCGCGCGGCCTTTCTCTCGCGTTTCTTTCTCTTCCCGCTTGTTGCAACCTCTCTATAGTCGTCGCGGTCTCTCTCTTCTAGCCGTAAGTTGTGCCTCTTGCTCGTTGCGGTTTCTTCTTCTTTTCTCGCCTCAGTCCGCATCTAGGTCGTGGCATCTCTCCTTGCCGCTGATGGACTCACCTTGACCGTGCGGACTCCTCTTCTAACCTCTTCACCGCTAGTCGCCGCGACCTGTCTTGTCGCTAGCGGTCTCTCCTCTTCCCTTAACCGCATCCTGGTCGCAACTTTCCTTGTCGTTGGTGGACTCACCTTGACCGTGCGGACTTCTCTTCTAACTTCTTCACCGCTAGTCGCTGCAACCTGCCTTGTCGCTAGCGGTCTCTCCTCTTCCCTTAGAGGCATCATGATCGCGACTTTCCTTGTCGCTTGTGTGTCCGCCGAGACCGTGTGACTACTTTCTCTGCCAACTTCTCTCTCTCTCTCCGGCATCTTCTCCTTCTAGCCGCTCGGCTTCTCTTGCTAGCCGCCCAGCCTTCTCTGCCAAGCCGCCCGGCCTTCTCTGCCAAGCCGCCCGGCCTTCTCTGCCAAGCCGCCCGGCCTTCTCTGCCAAGCCGCCCGGCCTTCTCTGCCAAGCCGCCCGGCTTCTCTTGCTAGTCGCCCGGTCCAAACCTTGTTATCCGCTCGGCCGTCTATGCCAAGCCACCCGGCTTCTCTTGCTAGCCGCTCGCTTCTCTTGCTAGACGCTCGGCCTCTTCTGCTAGCCGCATGGCTTCCGATGCATCTGCTGCTACTTCTGCTCCGCCAGCCCGTGCGGCTGCTACGGCTTCCGAACTCCGTGATGAGCTACGGATTACTACCATTTCTCTGACTGGGAAACGGAATTTCGTCGAATGGGTTCACTCTGTTCGTCGTGTTCTGCAGACAAAGGGTCTTCTTCACCACTTGACCCGAGCTACCCCCGATGCTCCCTCCGATGACTGGCTTCGCGATGATGGTCGGGTCCAGTTCTGGCTCCTCAACTCTATGGACACCGAGCCCTACAGGATGGCCATGTATCATGACACGGCCAAGGCCATGTGGGAGGAGCTCCACTCCTTTTAAACTGGGCACAACAGTCTTCAGCACTTATATGATATTCTCTCCGACCTTCAGAACCTTGCTCCTGGTGCTCCCGGCGATATGATCTCTTTCGTTGCCCAGGCAAAGACCCTGGCCGAGGCTTGGATTCAACATCAACCTCCAACTACTGATCTAGCTACTCAACCGGCCCAGAAAGAGGCTGTCACCAACGTGATGATGATATCCTGTGTTCCGCCCCACTTGCATAGTGTTCGGGCCCAGATCCTTTCTTCCACGACGACTCCTTCATTGTCCGATGTCTGCTCAATGCTTCTTAGAGTTACGCCTCCTACTGAGGCTCCTCCCGGATTTGCATCGGCTCTTCTTCAACAGCCTCTCCTTCCGCCCCCCCCCCCCTCCTGCTCGTGGATCTTCCACTCGAGGGGGCCGACCTCCGTCTCGGGGACGATGACGTGGTGGTCGTTCGTTTATGAAATGCACATATTGTAGCTGGGGTGGTCATCTTGAGGCTACCTATTACAGCAAGCATGGGTTCTCTCCCCACCTTGCTGTTACTTCCTCTGCTGCTCCTGCTCCCACTGGGGCTTCTGCCCGGGATCCGGCGTCCACTACCCGCCAAGATATCGATGAGCTCCGCACCCAACTCCACCAGCTACAGGGTGCCCTCGGCCGCTCCTCCAGCTCGGTTGCGTCTTTCTCTGCGGAAGGTATAACATGTCTCTCTTATAGCCCCCACTGGATCATCGACTCCGGCGCTACTCACCATATTACCTCCCAGAAGCCCTCCCAATATCTTCAGACGGCTTATCCTCCGTGTATCACTGTGGCCAATGGTGACACCCTACCGGTCTCTGGCGTCGCTGTTCTCCAGCTTATCCCGGCCCTTTCTCTTTCCTCGGTTCTTCACGTTCCGGGGTCTCCTTTCAATTTACTTTCTGTTAATCGTCTGACGCACAACCTTGATTGTTGCATAACTTTTTCTCCTTCTTCTTTTCTTATGCAGGATCGCCGCACCCGGAGTATCATTCGTAGGGGGCAACTGTTGAATGGGCTCTACATCTTGGATATCCCACCCACTCTTCTCTATGTCGTCTCCACTGTCGTTTGGCATCGCCGCCTTGGGCAGCTCCCTGTAACACCCCTTCCCAGTATTTCAGAAATCAGCCGTCCAGCCGGGTCAGCGATATAAAGAAAACTAGGAAACAGTATTAAAAACTAATATGCAGCAGGTAAAAGAAACATCTACTAAGAAATTTAAAATTTACAACGGAAGCTGGGAAAATAAGTTAAGGGTAAACACATACCTCATATCTGGATTCACAAAGTCACTAAACATGAATAGAATTGAATTAACTGAAAATCTGTTTAACATTAATAGTCTGATTCATGGCATAATAAACATTAATCAGGTACATTGTCCTCATCTACAAGTACATGCTGAAAAAAGAGTAGACTGGAAGTGGAAGTAACTACTAACTGACTCTACTTAACGCTCATCCTAGGCGTAGTTTCCCACTTGGGTCACCTGAAAAACATTGTCCACGAGTGGTCAGAGTAAAGAAAAATAACTCCTCCTAGTGACACTAAAAACAGTTTTCATATGATGAATGCATGCCTTTATTAAACAGTTTTGTGCTCGAAAACATTTATGTTATATATTATGCATGTTTTCGCACTACTTCCTGGTCAAAACATCTATTTATTCTATGTACGTGACTTCTAGTTCACTAACCCAAGTCCTGACGTTCACTAACTAGTGTACTGACTCGCGACAGGTCTATACTTGAGTTCTAAGTGCCTTCTAACTGCACATCCACTTGGAAGGCTCTAGGCAGAGTAGCTCCTAACGCGCAACTGAAACTGGCGACCCGAGACCATCTTACGAACTCAATTGTTCTAGTGTCGCGCGGACACGGTCTCGAATCTACTAATTGTCTCAAAGGGAAGTAAACTCCCAAGACTATACTGCTCATAAGATACCATATGCCTTATGAGAAAGGTAGTGTGCCTCTACCGAGCACGGAAAGACTTGTGTGCTCATTGACCTTTCGGTCTGATGCTACTCTGCTTGGGATATCTCTTTTGGTGGACTACTGAGCGACTCTTGACTTTCTTGTGGTCGACTTGAAGGGGCATTCACGCCCTTGGTCGGACAACCTCCAAATCCACGTACGCGGGTAAAGATTTGTACCTAAAACAACTGTTCATAATTTGGCTAACTTGGGCATGGAAAAGGGCGTCATCCTACACGTTTTCCACGATCATTTTCCTACCGTCACAACTTTCCTATGCATGTTTATGATGCTTGTACGAAACTTACTCATGCGTATACAAAATATAATTTTTGCTACGTCTAACTAATAGGAATTAAATTTTTTTACAGCGGTGCTGCGGCGCTCGTAGACTCGGCGCGGCGACATTAGCTTTTCCGAAGGCAATCCTACTGTTGGGGATCTTCAGAAAACTGCCTCGAACCTACTAGAGTCCTGTAAATTAAGGCAAACCTCTTTTCATAATTTTTCCCCTACGATTTTCCGGAGGAAAATTTCTATACAAGTAGGGTTACAAAATTTCAAGCGCTATAATTCAAATATTACCTTTACGTATAGCGATTTAGGCTCTCAAAGCGCCCCACAAAATTTCCGCGGTGAACCACGAACACCAAAACCTAAAATAGGGCAATAGGAATGCAAATTAGTTTAACCTAACCTCCAAATCGAAGGATTTCCACGGAGGAATGGAGATAAGGGAGAAATAGACTCACCGGAAACAAAAGTTTCCACTACCACCGGCTAGGGTTGAAACCCGGCACTTCCAAGGCCAAGGAAGGAAAAGGAAGGCTTGCTGGCGCCTGCAGAGGAGGGAGGAGCGGTCGGAAAGTGCTTCTGGAGCGGTATCGGGCGGCGGCTAGGGCAGCGGAGGCGCGTTGGCTCGGCACTAGCGGGAATCGGAGTCGGGCGCTGCTTGTGGAAGACGGACAAACGGGCTGCTGAATGCGGTATTTTCCTCCGTGAAGAGAAAACGTGCGGGTTTTATTTGTGCGGTTTGCGATTTTGATAACCGTATGAGGAGAAGGGGGGAAATGCTATTGGCACACCCATTCCATCTCCTTAGAATATAAATCAAATTCGCGGCGCGCGTCACTTCTAATATAAAATGTGTTACACACTACTATTAACGCACTTAATAGACTAACGGACGCTAACATTAGGAATAGTAACATTATACCTTGACGACGCGCTGCCTCGATCAAAATTCGTCGCGACTCGGCCCTACAATTTTAAATAAATTTCGCGTCAATAATTAGGATGTTACAAATCTCCCCTCCTAACAAAAAATTCTGTCCTCGAAAATTGAAACCATACCTGAAACGAAAAGGAAAGAATAGTTTGCATTGCTCTTAAGCTCATCCTCTCTCTCTCAAGAATATTCTGGACGGCCATAGTTCATCCAAAGGACTTTGATCATGTGAATCTCTCCGTTCCTGAGCTTCTGAATCTTTGAATCCACTATCTTGACTGGTCTAACCCCAATACTAAGATCTGTCTCAATTGGTGCTTCCTCAGTACTGATGATCTGACTGGGATCTCTGACTGCACTCCTCAAATAGGAGACGTGGAATACATCATGTATACTACTCATTTCCTCAGGTAAGGCCAACCTATATGCAACCTCACCAACTCTTTCCAATACCTCAAAAGGACCAACGAATCTGGGGCTCAGTTTCTTCATCCGCTTAATTCTAGAGACTCTTCTGACTGGTCTGACCTTCAGATAAACGTAGTCTCCAACACTGTACTCTACTGACCTGTGCTTCTGATCATGATACTTGGCCTGGCGATCCTGAGTTGTCTTCATACGCTCCTGAATGAGCTTGATCCTGTCAGTGGTCTTATCAATCCATGACTCCCTGATAGAAGATCTTTCCTCACTCTCAGCCCAACATAACAGTGTCCGGCAACGTCTACCATAAAGGGCCTCGAACGGTGTCATCCCAATACTTGCTTGAAAATTGTTGTTGTAGGAGAACTCACAAGAGTAATATACTTCTCCCACTTTCCTCCAAAGTCTAATATGCACATTCGTAGCAGATCCTCAAAAGTCCTATTTGTGCGCTCAGTCTGTCCATCGGTCTGGGGATGGAAAGCAGTGCTGAAATGTAATCTGGTACCCAACCGCTCCTGTACGTAACGCCACACCCTGGAAGTAAACCTGTCATCTCGTCTATATATAACTGTGTCAGCTTCGGACCTTGATCTGTCTTCCTAAGAGGAATGAAATGGGCGACCTTAGAAAGTCGATCAACTATAACCCACACAGAATCATTCTCACTCTGCGATCTCGGCAGACCATGAATAAAGTTCATGGATATATCCTCAAAAGTCCACTCGGGAATGGGAAGTGGCTGCAACTTGCCTCCAGGCCTTTGGCACTCGGCCTTAACTAACTTGCATGTCTCGCACTTCCCTACATAATCTGCAACATCACTTTTCAAACCTGGCCACCAGACTACCTTCTTGAGATCTGCATACATCTTCGTGCTACCAGGATGTAGAGAATATCTGGAATTGTGCCTCAAAAAGAATGTCTTCGCGAAGGTGACTAACATCTGGGATACACACCCTGTCATCATGCAATAATAACTCATCCTGAACAAAGAATCTCTCTTTCTGACCTGACTGCACTGAGATCCAAATCTCTGCCATCTTTGGATCCAAAGGTAGAGCTGTCCTGATTCTATCTTTAATGTCGCAAGCAATCTCCATCCAACTCAACCTTGCAGAACCAAAACTACAACGGGGCACAACGGTGATATCCAATCTCTTTAATTCCCGCACCAACTCCTTCTGCTGAGTGAGAAGGGAAAAACACGAACCTCTACGGCTAAGGGCATCAGCTACCACGTTCGCCTTTCCTGGATGGTACTGAATGTCTACGTCGTAGTCTGATAGAAACTCTAACCATCTGCGCTGCCTCATATTGAGCTCTCGCTGATCAAAAATATACTTGAGGCTCTTATAATCAGTAAAGATCTCGCAACGCACTCCATAGAGATAGTGCCTCCAAATCTTCAGAGCATGAATAACTGCTGCAAGCTCCAAGTCATGCACGGGATAGTTCCTCTCATGAACCTTTAACTGTCTCGAGGCATAGGCTACGACCTTTCCATGTTGCATGAGAACACAGCCCAAACCCTGACCTGAAGCATCGCTATAAATCTGAAACCCGTCAGGCCCTGAAGGCAAACTCAAAATCGGTGCGGTCATCAACCTGTCCTTCAAGTCCTCAAAAGCCAACTCACATTCAACTGTCCAAACCAAGCTCATACCCTTCCTAGTGAGGGAAGTCGGTGGTAAGGCTAAATTTGAGAAATCCCTGATGAATCTCCTATAGTATCCAACAAGACCCAAAAAGCTGCGAACCTCTGAAACTATCGTTGGCCTTGGCCAATTCTTAATGGTCTCTATCTTCTTCGGATCAACACTAACCCCTTTTTGACTGATGATGTGGCTTAAGAATGCAATCTCTGAAAGCCGAAACTCACACTTTGAAAACTTGGCATATAACTGGTTCTTCCTGAGTGTGCTCAAAACAATCCTGAGATATGCGGCATGATCTTCTGCACTCTTAGAGAACACCAAAATATCATCTATGAAGACGATGACAAAACGATCCAAGTACTCCCGAAATACCATGTTCATCAGGTCCATAAACATTGAAGGAGCGTTGGTCAGCCCGAACGGCATGACCACAAACTCGAAGTGTCCATATCTAGTACTGAAAGCCGTCTTCTGAATATCCACGTCATGATTCCTTAACTGATGATAGTCTGACCTCAGATCTAACTTGGAAAAGGTGCTCGCTCTCACCAACTGGTCGAACAAATCATCAATCCTGGGAATCGGGTACTTGTTCTTTACGGCCAGCTTGTTCAATTCACGGTAGTCTATGCACAGTCTCAGACTATCATCTTTCTTCTTCACGAACAGTACTGGAGCACTCCAAGGTGAAGTACTGGGGCGTATAAAACCCAAATCAAGCAACTCCTGCAACTGGCTCTTCAACTCTGTAAGTTCCCTTTGGAGCCATCCGATAGGGAGATTTGGCTACCGGTGTAGCCCCAGGCTGCAAGTCTATCGGGAACTCAATCTCTCTATCTGGAGGGGCACCAGAGAGCTCTTCTGGGAAAACATCGGGAAACTCCTGCACCACTGGTACCTCTATCAAGTCAGCCTTAGACACCGCGCTCATCAGTACTACGAAGGTTTCACAACCCTTACTGAGGCACCTTCTCGCTTGGACTGCAGAGATGATCATCTTCACTACTCCCTCCAAGCCCTGAAAAGAAAGTGAAGTCTGGTTGGGGCCGTCAAACTGTATCTGCTTCGCCCTACAGTCAATCCTGGTGTTGACTGCTAAAAGCCAGTCCATTCCAAAGATCAGGTCGAATCCTGCTATAGGTAGCTGCAAAGCTTCCACGATAATCTCGGTATCACCAAACTGCACTGGTACCATGCACTTATCTCTGGTCTGCAAAAGAGATCCATTCGGCATCATGACTTCCAGCGGTACTGTCTCTGGAAAGACTTCTAAATTCAGCTTACGCACTAGAGATTCCGCGATAAACGAGTGCGAGGCACCCGTATCAAACAGAAATCTTGGAGGGTAAATTACAAATCATAAGGATGCCTACATGAATAATTTACAAAGGATGAAAAAGAGTGTCACTATGGAGGATTTAAATAACTTGTTAAGCAAATAAACACTTACCAGTCACTACATCCTCCTGATCCTTTGCCTCCTGCTGACCAAGCCCATAAGCTCTGGGCTGCACTAAGTCTCGACCATATTGTGGTCTCCCATCAGTGATCATCAACGCTTTGCCCTTATCTACCCTGCTAGAGCCACCAACCTCGTACTTCGACTGCAGTAACAAATTACATTTAACATCTACTGAAATTACATAAATGTAATGAATACAACAAGACTTTGATTACCTGATTCGCACCAACTTCCTGACAGAAGCGAGCTATGTGTCCAGGTTGTCGGCACTTGTAACACACGCCAGCGCTGGCCAAACACTCTCATGGATGGCGACGCTGACACTTGGGACACGTGGGGTAGTCCTTGCTCCCGTCACCAGACTGCCCACTCTTCTTAGCATCGGGCTTCGGCTTCTTGTTCCAGTTCTTTCCTTGATCATCTCTGCTCTGCTGCGGCTGATGTGAATGCTGAGATCGCTTCGCACGGAAACTACTCCGCTTCTGAACTTTCTGTTGATCAGCCTCCAGTCTGCGAGCTGTATCCACTAAGCTCTTGTAATCAACGTTGACCATAGTCATCAGCGACTGCCTCAACGAGTCACGCAAGCCATCCACAAAGCGACTGCACCTCTCAGCCTGATCTCCCTGCATCACGCCCGTATATCGAGCCAGATGAGTAAGCTCTCGCTCGTACTCAGTAATTGTCATGTCCCCCTAGAAAAGCCTAAGATACTTCTCATGGAGACCTCGTCGTGCGGAAGGAGGCACGAACCAGCTTGCAAGGGCTCTAGAAAACTCGCCCCAAGTAAACATGTCTGGTGTACGACCTGGCCAAACATATGATCATATAATTTTAAAATGAACGTATCACTTCCTAAAATAAGAGAAAATTTTTATATCGCTTTACCTGCAGGATCATCTGTCTGAGCACTCCAAAACATTCAACAGGTCTCTGGTGTTAGTTATCCAATCATCTGTGTCCATCGGGGTCTCATCCCCACTGTAGTTCGAGAGTTGAAGCTCTCTAAAGTTTCTCAAGTAGCGTTCCAGGGTCATCTCCACGGGTGCTGGGGCAGGAGCTGGTGCAGGGGCTGGTACTTGTACTGGAGCTGGAAACCCTGCAGTCAGTCCTCTCTGAAACTCCATCAAGGCAACAGTGACCGCCTTGGTAATCTGAGATGCTATGTCAGTTCCCTTTGGAGCTACTGGAACTGGTGGTACCTGTGGCATGGCAGCGTCTCCCATTGTCGTGTTAGGAACAGGGTCCTGACGTGAAGATTCACCGGTTCACTAACTCGTGGTGCCTGATAGAACGTATAAAAGAAATCTAATTATTTATCAAGCATCTGAGAAATCTGGCTTAGAAATTTATTTCGCACTTTTGAGAAAACTAGGGCTTAAACGCCACTTAAAATACTCTACTAACAAGAGTTTACTCTTACACAATCCTATGGATCTGTGAATTCTTTTTAGGGTCCAGGGATCCTAAACCTGGCTCTGATACCAATTTGTAACACCCCTTCCCAGTATTTCAGAAATCAGCCGTCCGGCCGGATCAGCGATATAAAGAAAACTAGAAAACAGTATTAAAAACTAATATGCAGCAGGTAAAAGAAACATCTACTAAGAAATTTAAAATTTACAACGGAAGCTGGGAAAATAAGCTAAGGGTAAACACATACCTCATATCTGGATTCACAGAGCCACTAAACATGAATAGAATTGAATTAACTGAAAATCTGTTTAACATTAATAGTCTGATTCATGACATAATAAACATTAATCAGGTACATTGTCCTCATCTACAAGTACATGCTGAAAAAAGAGTAAACTGGAAGTAGAAGTAACTACTAACTGACTCCACTTAACGCTCCTAGTGACACTAAAAACAGTTTTCATATGATGAATGCATGCCTTTAGAAAACAGTTTTGTGCATCGAAAACATTTATGTTATATGTTATGCATGTTTTCGCACTACTTCCTAGTCAAAACATCTATTTGTTCTATGTACGTGACTTCTTGTTCACTAACCCAAGTCCTGGCGTTCACTAACTAGTGTACTGACTCGCGACAGGTCTATACTTGAGTTCTAAGTGGCTTCTAACCTGCACATCTACTTGGAAGGCTCTAGGCAGAGTAGCTCCTAACGCGCAACTGAAACTGGCGACCCGAGACGCGCTGCCTCGATCAAAATTCGTCGTGACTCGGCCCTACAATTTTAAATAAATTTCGCGTCAAAAATTAGGATGTTACACTCCCCTTTCGATTCTCAAGAGGGCTCTTCCTGATGTTCCTTTACGGGAGTTCTCTTGTGAATCATGTATCTACGGCAAACAGCATCGTTCTTCCTTCCCCCCTGCCTGTACCAGGAGTAGTACTCCTTTATTTTTAGTTCATTCTGATGTATGGGGTCCTTATAAAGTCCTCAGTATCTTTAGATTTTGTTATTTTGTCACATTTATTGATGATTACTCGCGTACTACGTGGCTATATTTATTGCATGATCGTACTGAACTTACATCTGTGTTTTGTGCTTTTTTAACTGAGATATGTACGCAGTTCGCCACCCCCCTCAAAGTCCTCCGCACTGATAATGTTCGTGAGTAGAAGCGTCGCACCTTCTCCAATCTCTGCACTGAATTTAGCGTCATCCATCAAACTTCGTGTGCGTATACTCCTCAGCAAAACGGGGTGGCCGAACGGAAGAATCGACATCTTTTCGATGTTGCTCGGTCCCACATGTTTCAAATGCAGGTTCCGATCGAATATTGGAATTTTGTCGTGTCCACAGCCTGTCATCTCATCAACCGCCTACCCTCGTCTGTTCTTGACTTTGCCTCACCTATCCAACTCCTCTATCCTTCCACCAACCCCACATCTCCCACCCCGCGGGTCTTCGGGTGTGTTTGTTATGTTCATCTTCTTGGCCCCCTTCCAAAAAACTTGCTCCTCGGGCGGCAAAATATATGTTTATTGGCTATTCCCGTACTCAAAAGGGGTATGTTTGTTACTCTGCTTCTGATGGCAAGCTGGTCGTCTCGGCGGATGTCACCTTCTGCGAAGACCAGCCCTTCCACTTACCATCCCCCACCTCGTCTTCCTCTCCTCTTCTCCGGCCTGTCGTACCTGTCACGCCCTCTTCTCTACCATCTCCTTCCTCCTCTCTCCCTGCCCCCCCCCCTCGGGTTCCTCCGCCCCTTATCTGTGACTACACTCGTCATCGCTCCAAGGATGATTCCCTGCTCCCAGCGACACCCCGGCAACGGCAAATCCATCTCCCGCCTCTACAGCTCATCCCTTGGTCAACTACGTTTCTCTCCATCAGCTGACTCCACCTCTCTACGCCTTTGTCACATCTCTTTCCTCTATTCCTATTCCTAACACTGTGCAGGAGGCGCTTCAACACCCGGGGTGACGGGCGGTCATGGACGATGAAATGCGAGCTCTCTGGGCTAACCGGACTTGGGATCTGGTTCCTCTTCCTGCAGGCCAACACTGCGTTAGCAGCAAGTGGGTCATTGTTGTAAAACATGCGGCGGATGGCACCGTTGAGCGTCTAAAGGCCCGCCTCGTGGCCCGGGGTTTTACTCAGTAACATAGTCTTGATTATGAAGAAACCTTTCTCCGGTGGCCAAATTGAACACGGTCCGCGTTCTTCTCTCCTTGGTTGTTCATCGACATTGCCTCTTTATCAGCTGGATGTTAAGAACGCCTTTCTCAACGGCGATCTGCAGGAGACTGTTTATATGCATCAATCTCCCAGGTTTGAGACCACGGGGGAGTCTCGGGTCTGTCATCTTCGGAAATCTATTTATGGTCTCAAACAGTCCCCGCACGCTTAGTTTGAAAAATTCAGCAAGGTTGTATGTGATATTGGCTTCATTCGGAGCTCGGCTAACTTTTCTCTCTTCGCCTGACACCGGTCAACCAGAACTGTGATCCTACTTGTCTATGTTAACGATATCCTCATTACAGGCGACGATACTACAGGGATACAACATATCAAGCAACAGTTGAACTCCGCCTTTCAGACCAAAGATCTTGGCAACCTTCGGTATTTTCTTGGGCTTGAGGTTGCACGACGCCTTGATGGTCTTGTGCTATCCCAAAGGAAGTATTGTATGGACCTCCTTCATGATGCCGGCTATTCTGGATGCAAACCTGTGGATACTCTTATGGACGCGAATCACAAGCTCTCGGCCCACAGCTCTGACTCCGATAATCTGCTTAAAAATCCGGAATACTATAGACGCTTGGTTGGGAAGCTGATCTATCTTACGGTTACTCGACCAGACATCTCTTTTGTCGTGGGAGTTGTGAGTCGTTTTATGCATGCTCCTCGGACATCTAATCTTCAAGCTGTCGAGCGCATTCTTCGATATCTCAAGAACGCTCAGGGACAAGGGCTTGTGTACAAGTCATCCACATCTCTATCTCTTGTCGCGTACTCTGACGCTGACTATGCAGGATCCATTGATGATAGGCGTCCACAACTGGTTTCTGTACCTACTTCGGTGGACATCTCATAACCTAGCATAGCAATAAACAGACTTTGGTTGCTCGCTCTTCTGCTGAAGCCGAGTACCGGGATATGGCTGTTGTTGTTTCCGAGTTAACTTGGCTTGAGAGCCTTCTGGGAGACTTGGGTGTTCGTCTCTGATCACCGGCGACCCTATTTTGTGATAGTCAAACAGCAATACATATTGCCAAGAATCCGGTCTTTCACGAACGCACAAAGCATATTGAAGTTGACTGTCACTTTATTCGGGAAAAAGTACAATCAAAGAAGATAGATTTGGAGCATGTTTCTGCTACAAACCAAGTTGCTGACATCCTGACTAAAGCTCTCTCCCGGCCGCTATACTACCAATTTTTATCCAAGCTTGGTGTCTACGACTTGTACGCTCCAGCTTGCGGGGGAGTGTTAGAAAAGCCTAATTAATGGCCCATCTAGATGCTCATTTTTCTCTCTTTGTATTAGTCCCACATCTTGGATTGGGATTTCTCTCCTTCCTCTTTTCCTATATAAATGTATTCATACCTGTAACTATTAATTCAATAAACATATACAAGGTTTGAGGTCTCTCTTTACAGTATCTTTCGTTCGTTTTCCATTGCAATATTACAAGTTTTTGCTTACGTTTTTGATACATGGTTGCTTGACCGTATCAACATAATTCAAGGAAGTAATGCATAATAATTAGAGAGAGATATACCTTCAGTACACCAAGAAGAACTGAAACACGGGTTGCGTCTGAGGCAGCAGAAAACCCTGCAGACTGTCCACATGGAATTAAAAGGTAAAATCACAAACGCCAGAAGAATATCAACTCAAAATTCAAGTCAAATATAATAAAGCAATAAAACCTGAAGGATTGTTGCAGCATAATATAAAACGCTTGGTTGCCCTGTAATCTGACATAAAGGAATAAACGCTGAGATTAGTGGATACTCTGTAGCTTCACAGAATGATCGAATAATATATAGAACAAGGAGAAACATCGGTCATAAGCTATTGTCGCTTTGTACCTGCTGAAAAAAGAGCAATCCTACACCAATAATAAGGGCCTTTAAATATTTTCCTCTAAAGATTTCAGCTATTGTCGCTTGTCTGCCATGATGATCATGTGAAAGCTCATGCAGAATGCCATCAATTTCCTCTGAAGCTGCATCATGAATAGCTTGACCTCTCAGTCGGCACAAACAAGAAATTGCTATTTCTCTTACATATGAAATGTTGTTTTTCCCCTGTACAGTGCACAATAGCAGCCAACGAGGTGATGGAGGTAACCACCACATTCCAGCACCCATAACTAGACAAATAGGGGAAGCTGTAGCATACATGTAGCGCCATCCGGCAACAAAATCAACACAAAGACTACCGACTATGTAACCAAACTGCGTGGAAGGAAAAATTTGGAGATTTCACAAATGTATTTGTGGGAAAAATCTGATAAACACTGTCCTGTAAATAAAAACTTACAAGCATTCCTATAACTATGAAAAACTCCTTCAAAGATATCAATGTGCCACGTATTTGGCTTGGGGATGTCTCTGCGATGTACATTGGAGCAGAATGCATAGCCTAACAGTCAAGGAACAATGATTATGAATAACTTGCATGAATGAGCATGTATCAGAAGAATTGCCTAATACCACAAAGTAAAATATTTGCAAAAGATTCATGACTTTCACATTCAATTTCATTTATAGAAAATACTGTTTCTTTAAAATCAGTAGGAATGTTTACACTGGCTTAAGAAGTTTCCATATGAACATCCAATGGATGACTAAAACAGGAACGAATTATTTTAACTTAGGTTTGAAGTTTGATGGATGATGAACGGGATTATATAAACTAGTATTTTTCTTGGTGAGATAGAGTTAGATTATAAAGTCATTAATTAAGATTTCATATCAACTGAACTATCAACATTCAAAGATAAATTCAAAGATAAATCTAAAGAAAATAATTATTCAATGTAAGATTATATAAACAAAATTTCATTAAAAGACCCATCAATGGTGTTGAAATCGGCTTTGTCCATGGAGGTGACTGGAGCTAAATTACTTGCCACCATGGCTATCTCATCTATATGGAAATCAACAGAAGGATATATGGGGAATACATTAAAAAGGACCAAGGAGAAAAGAGGATTGGATCTGCAGGAAGTCTCTCACTTAATCAAGAAATGTGAACAATCTCCACCACCAGAACACCAAGAAGCTTAGAGTATGCTCGAGGAGTAAGGAATGGGTAACTAGGGGAGTGAGAAAAAAATCCTTCTAATTCTTTCTACATATTAGAATGACTGTGTAGGGTTCTGACCCAGGACGTATCCAGGGAGTGTGTAATTAGGCTTTACGGAACTCTAATGAGTGGTTGCTTATGGACTATAGTAGGAATCAAGAATGATGTGGGCAAAAGCAATTGTCGAACGATTAATTAACAATAAATTCTGAAAATATAAAGTTCACAAACCATCACAATTGAGACTAGAACACTAGATAAGCAAACAATTTCAAGTGAGTTTGGAGTTAAGAGTGCATCAATTAAATGGCAAGTGAATAAACCCACTAAGTAGAATAAGTACTGAGCAAACAATTACGAATTAACATCCAAAATAATATGCTTGTTCATCAATTAAACAACAAAGAGTGAAATAAACTTTAATTATGAACTTACACAAGAAATAGGAGTCCTGAGGCATGTCGGAGACTGATATGTGGCTTGGACAGTAAGATCGTTGCAGTTCACAATAGATTACTGAATCCTCAAAAATAATTTTACTGTAATAGAGGCTCTCAGGTAGAGGAATATGGGGGTGAAGGGGTGGGGAAGATTAATTGGGTTGTTGGGAGAGGAAAATAGGTGGACGGTGGTTGTTTAGACACATGATTCTAGTCAACTTTGACAGGAGTTGGGAGCAGGAGTTGGACGTTCATCTGTAAGGCTGGAAGGGATAATCGGATATAGCAGTTAAGAGGGAATTGACTATTGGAGAGGCCGATTGTTACATGAATATAGATTGGGATTCTCGTTCAGGCTCCTAGAAGGATTTCTGATGTTAAATTGCAAATGGATTCAGTTGTGGAAGCTACCACAGTAAAGAGTGGATTTTGGGGTGGCATGTAGCAGTTAAAACTTGAATATATCTATCATATTTTTAGTTTGTTCTTTTTTCGCTGCGCTATACACGTGATATGTCACATGTCCATATCCTATATATGTATGTTTATATTAGGGCATCGTAATAGTAATTTCACTATTCTCCACTTGGTACTAGAGCTCGGCGTCCTGATCGGTTCCGCTATGCGTCGCTTCGCCCGTTCCATTCCGCATCAGCCGATCCAGCCTCTGCTCTCGTCCGCCGCTCTTCCCGCCTAGGGCGCTCATTCCTGTCGCTACTCCACCTTGCCTAAGGCGTTCTCCAGGCCCGTCGCTCCTCCGCTTCACCTAAGGCATTCTCCCGTCCGGCACCCTTCTCGCCTAGGGCCTCTTCTAGCACCGCCTCTTCTTCGGCGTAGTCGCCTCCTCCAGAGTCGCCTCTCCTCACCTCGTCAGTCCGTTTGCAGCAACCAGCGGCCCCCTCTGCCCGCTCTGCGGGCGGTCCTTTGTCTCCGGCCGTTTTGACCTCCATGAACGTTGTCGGAGATATTGTGGTCACGTCCTCCGGTGTCCTCTCCGGTTGGCGAGATGTAACACCCCGACCTATTTTAATAAAAAATCAGCAGTCTGACCGGGCCAGCGATAAAAAGCAAACTAAGTAATGGTATATAAACTGATATAAAGCGGGAAAATTAAAAGTACTAAAAGGAAACTTAGAGCGGAAGTAAAGTGAGAAACATTAACTATGGGTAAAAGTGTACCCCACAATGTTGAATTCACAGAGCCAACTAAAACAGTAAACAACACTATGAAACTGATATACTCTCAGTCCGAAATAAACGGATACAACATAAACATGAGTGAAGTACAACATGAGAAATAAAGAAGTAATAAAATGACTGGATTCATTTAGGGACTAATTGAATTAGGCTTAGTATTGGGTGGAGCAATTTGGACCGGTCTAGGGGGGGGGGGGGGGGGGGGGGGGGCGGGGGGGAATAACTGAGCCCTCCTTATCTCCAAAATCCCGTATGCACCGCCCAACACTCTCCCATTCTCATCTTCCTCGCCTCAAGCCTGCAGGAACTACCTACTTCTCCTTCCTTCTCCGATTTCTCACTCTCTCCGCAAAAAGCTAGATCGACCCCTTCCCTCATGATACCAACTTCTCTCCTTGCTGGTGGCCGATTTTGGGAACCCTGCACTCCAATGGAAGAAGGATTTGGGTATCCACTATAGCAAAGTCCTAAATTTCTCCCTTTCCACTATAAGTTCTTCTTACCCTCTCCTTTCATGCGAATATTGAAACAAAATGGTTCCAATTAGGTAAATAAAAATGGGTGGATTCAGTTTTTTTTTGCTATGGGGTGTTGATTTGGATTTGCAAGTAAAGTATTTAATTCTTTCTAGGAAGAAATTAAATGAAATTGATGGGGGTTTAATGTCAACCTTGCTGGAGTTTGCGGGAATCATAATTAAGGCTACTAATGTTAGAAATTATGTTGTGAAACCCATGAAAGGTTACTGGAAACTCATATTTATTTGATGAAACTGCTATTTTTTCATGGTACTGCCATCCTTTATAGGGAACTTCTGTAATTGCAGTTTTTGCTCATGGGGCTGCTGTTTTCTCCCATGAGAGGGCTGTTTTTACATAGAATAGTTACAATTTCAGATATACCGTTATAAATCATGAGTATATACGCGTTTCTTTAATTTTAGAGATGATTAACAGTAGAAACCAGAAATTGTATTCCAAAGTTATGCCCTAACACACGGCATGCATACATATATAGGATACCAAACACGTGACATATCACGTGTAAAGTGCAAGGTAGAAAAACATGAGACATAAAATACGCATTTTCAACTCTCCCCCTCAAGTTGGAAGTAAATATCAATCATTCCCAACTTGACAGTATCATCCATAAAGTTGTCATAGTTTAATCTTTTGGTGAAGACGTCGGCCACTTGATCACAAGAATTCACGAATGGTATATAGATATTTCCATTGTCTAAGTGATTTTTGATGAAATGTCGGTCAACTTCAACATGTTTCGTCCTATCATGTTGAACCGGATTGTGAGTAATATTAATGGAGCTTTGTTGCCGCAATAGATAGTAACCGGTTTGTTCGCCTGGAGTCCCATATCCTAGAGAATTGTCTTCAACCATGTAACAATCCATATAAAATGAAAAGAAATAACAAAAAAGAATTTTAATAAGTTAAGTATATTGATGCCATTTTTAAAATAGAATTAGGTTTTCCCTCTAACTCTATTAGCTGCAGCCCCCCTCTCCCTCGATTTAATATTTCGGCCCAGACTCTCGTTCACACGAGCCGCACGCACGCCGCACCAATTCCACCACTCCCGTCCCACAAGCTGACTGTCGTTCACGCCTCCCTGCTCGCCGCCGACCCCTCCTGTGCCTCTTCCTCCTCTGGTCGGCGCTTCCATCCCCTCATCCCTTCCTCAAGGTCGGCTGCCCTCAAGGTTCCCCTTGCTCTGGCCGAGATCTTCCCCACCAAGAGCCGGCAACTCTTGCCTCCTCAAGCCGCAATTTTCCCAAACCAACAGTAGAAAATTCTTCTCCTCTCCTCCAAGGGGCCGGCAGCCCACTTCGTCATCATTTTGGCCGAGATTTGCAAGAGGGACAACTAGGGTTTCCTCCCCTCTCCTCTTTGAGCTCGGATTTGACCTCCTTTAGGTAAGATTATTCCTCCAACACCCTTAATCAGAAAATTTTTATCCCTAATAATTTATTTGTGCTTCAAATTTTGTATATTTTGTAATCCAGGTTTGTTCCCCTGTTATAATCTACTAATCGCGTTGTATTTGTGATTTTCGGCGTCGTTCGTCGAATTTATCAGCGGGATCTCTTCAAAGCCCTCTGCGATTTAGGGTTTTTGTAACTTAAGCGCCGCCGAATCCACGATTCTTTGTGGTATCTCCTCTCCCCTCACCTTTGAGGGAGGTAAATTCCTAAACCCCCCTCATGTTTAGATTATGTAAAGTAAATTGCATGTGCTAGCGTAGGACTCGTTATGTCAAATATCATTCTTGCTTTCTCTTGAACAGATTTGAAATAAGATTGATTAATTTTGCAAGCGCCGCTTAGCCGCAGCCGTCAGTTTCGGTCTTACTTAAGCCAAGTAGAGAAATCTCTCTCGCTTGCAAACATTGAATTTAATTTCATGCACCCCTTCTTATGTTCATGAATTCTACTCTTTTATACATGAATCGTTAAATACGCTAGAAATCACTAAACTATGAATCATTTAATTAAGTAATATCATAAGCAATCATTGAAAAGTATTGTTTAAGTGATGCAACTCCTTGACTTGAGCTCCCGCTTGACTCCGTAGCGGGAACGAATGAATGGTCATAGCAAGCATGAATTTTCTGATAAGATTTACATCCGAACTTGAATATGAATCAAGTGCATCAAATAAAAACGCAAACACCTTTCATTGGTTACAGCTTAGGTCATTACATGAACGAAAATATATTATACTTCGGAGTTGGCTAATAATTCTAGTTATTTCTGTTTGACTCATTTACTTGCATGTTTTAGTAACATCCAAAAAATTTAACGTCGCGTTAATTTTAAATTCAGGACCCGATCACAAACAAAACTAATCGAGCGGAGGAGTTCGGAGGTATCAATCATTTTTAATTAATTCTACTATACGTGAAAATCAGTTCATGAAGTGTCGACTTGTAATTGTTAGTAATCTGAAGTGGTGGCGGCGAGTTAATTTTGCACGCGAGTTTGCAACGCAAAAATAACATCCCTCATGGTCTTAGGACAAATTAGTAATATTAATAATAATAACAAAAATTATATATATATATATCAAAATTCACCCCTTTCACTCGGTTTGGTTATCATAACAGCACCCTCTCTCGAGATACCACTTCAAGATAAAATCTCGCGCCCCTTCTATCGCGTAACCCTCATCCTCCGCATTCGCTCGTAGAGAAGCGGCCGACTCTAGTTACCACGCACAGCAACAGCAGTCGGAGGCAGCGAAGACCCTTCCTCCACCCTTAGCACCCCTTGTCGACTCTTCTTATCATGGGAACCTCGACAACCTTTTCTCTGCCCGTTCTGATCCACTGACGGCTTCTTTCAAGCCGTCATTTGTCCAAAGGTAAGCCCTGTTTTCATTCCAGGGATCATCTCTTAGTTATGGTCTCTCTTTCTCCTTTCTTGGTGATGTCTCAGACATTTTATGGTTTTGATTTTCATCCTCCAGGAGATTCGACAGCCCTCTTAAGGGATTCAACGCTTCCTTTCACTATTGTTTGCATCGAAGTGATCCCTTTGCGCCCTAAAGTCCACATTGACAAAGGGGTAAGCGCTTCCTTCCTCTGTTCCTACCCATATTTGTCTTGGACTTCAAACCCTAACATAGGGGATTTTGCGGATCTCTCAATCTTTCAGCGGTTTAAACCCTCTTAGGGTCGAAGAAATCCTAGTAGTGGAAATAAGGACCCGGAGTTGAATCGGTGGAGGCTCGCTTCTCGCCAACTCAACCTCGTCGTAGTATAAATACTCCCGCTAAGGGTAAGTAAGAAACTATTTGATGCATCCTACGACGCATCGTATTTTATTTTATGCACTTTTTTTCATGTACTTGTTTTTATCTCATGAACTCGTCCTTTTTCATATACTTATTTTATTTCACGAGCTATTTTTCCGGCTCATTGGATTGACCGGCCGTTGTGACCATTAATAAATAGGTCCGATATTATTAGTAGTAGAATATAGGGGCAAGCATAGGATTATTTTTAGGAAAGCATAAACTTATTTTGAAAAATCTGATATTGTACCAATATAATGTATTTTGTCATTCTTTGGCAAGTTTGTATTTGGAAATAAAACATTTGGAAAGAAATTATGGGCTCAATCCATGGCCCCAACGCCCCTTTTAAAAAGGGGCAAGAGAAATTAAAGAGGGGAGATCGGATAGAGCAGGGAAGCCCTAAATCGGCCTCTCTGTTCACTGCCGAATCGAATACCTGTAATCTGCGGAGTTCGTCGTCCTCCTGCGCAAGGTAGCAAGCCGACGAATCCCTTCCCAGCGTCAGAAGTAGTCGCCGGCCCGATCGCCACTACTGCCGGTCTTCCCGCACGGACTGGAGGAACGCTACCCGGTCGCCGTCGACATCGAGCCCTAATCTGTCGACCGTAGTGAGTTTTCTACCACCGACTTCACACCGTCTTGTCGGAGGCCATTTTCCCGAGCGCTGCCCCAATCAAGCTTTCGATCCGTTCGTGGACGGTCTGGAAAAGTCCACTGCGCTGCTCAGTTTTGGTATTCTTGCTCATCCCTTTGAGTTAGTATAAGTTTATGCGTATTACTTTAATAGTCATGGGCTTGCCTCTGCGTTCTCTTACTTTGATATCGTATATCCATAAATTGTTGTTTGTAACTTTGTTTGTGGCCGTATAAACTCGTAAAGGATCTGAACCATGAAACGTGTGGGAGTTTCACTCGACTAACATTAACGAACTTCTCAAAGCTCGGAGCGACGTCGTTGAATTGCGCACGCAAAATTCTCGTTGGTCACTCGGCCCCTCTTTCAAAATTAAAATTCCCCTTAATTTTCAGAATTCTAATTTTATTTTTTAATAAATAAAATAATTGCTATAAAATAGTTAATAATTTTGAAACCCTAATTCGAGACTACATCAGTTTGATATCAGAGGTTTGTGATTCGTTTCTATCGCGAATCACCCGATCCGGCCTTCAAATTTTTTTTCAAAAAAAAATATTACATTTAAAAATTTTCTGAGCATTTTATTTTTTTTTTAAAAAAAATCTTCATAAGATTCATTTTTTCTCCCACTCGGGAACGCTCTCTTTTAAATAAAATAAAATAAAAATCTCAACAAATATATATATATATATATATATATATATATGTTTTTGAATTTCTCAATGGAAAAACGGGTCGATCAACTAGAAAATAGTGTAGGAGATTTGGCCCGACGCATGAATGATTTAATGAAAATGGTAGAAACTCTCACCACTGGTATATGTAGTGTCACACATATCATGAACGGGTTGCACACTTCGTTTAATAATATCGAAGCAACCTTGCATGTCAACCGAACACCTGCCCCAGTGATCGAAAACGACCCTGACCGTAGGCCTCAGGAACTCGCACACCCCAATCCGGAAGCACTTAACGAACCACGACACCAACCCCGCTGGGATGTGGGAATCAAGCTGGATGTGGGTGATTTCTAAGGCCGAATAGAACCCAAGAGTTGCCTAGAGAGGTGTGAACGGATGGATCGTTTCCTGGCTTGGAAGCAATTGCCCCAAGCTAGGCAAGTTGAGTATGTCATGCTTACACTTAAAGGATCCGCATTAGTTTGGTGGGGACAATTAAAACAGTCTAGGTTCAATTTAGGTATGTCCTCGATCACAACATGGAACGACTTCAAAACTCAACTGCGTAAGAGATACGTTCCGTCTGATTACATGCAAACCCCGTATCGTAGGTTCCATAATCTACGTCAGGACAAATTATCTGTCGATGAGTACACAAACGAGTTCCTAGTCCTGCAGTCTCGCCTCGACCTCCGAGAGGACGATGATATGACCGTTTCCCGTTATCCGAACGGGTTACACTACTCTATTTGAGATCAGTTGGAACTCCTTGATTACAAGGATTTAGGAGAGGTTACGAGTCGCGCGCGTAGAGTAGAGGCACTGCAGAAACGAACATCTGGAAATAAGACTACTGACAAGTCCCACCCGACTCACACTCTCACCCCTGTCGGGTCCTCTCGACCGATAGCGTCTACGAGCACCCCAGCACTCCCTACCCCTCCCAACAAGGGCAAGGAGATTGTAGGCACTAGACCTCAGCCTGGGACGTTTAGATGTTTTAAGTGTATGGAGTCGGGCCATAAGTCTTCTGAGTGTCTGCAACGCCACTTTGTCGCCATCGTCGATTCTGAGAGTGGGTCAGAACCTGAGTATGGAGTATTCCTTAGTGATTCCCAGACTGACCCGACTCCTGAGACTGAGTTAGAGAATGAGTACGAAGTTGAGGGAGAACAACCTGAACAGTTAGTGTGTGTTCTCCAACATAGTCTCCTAAGCTACCAAACCCCTACTGACGACAACTGGTTGAGAAACAATATCTTTCGTACCACCGTCCGCATACAGGGACAGTTCTGCTCCATCATTATAGACAGCAGTAGTATGGAGAACTTTGTTTCTCAACACATGGTGGATAAACTGAAGTTAAAAACGCAGCCCTTAGGAAAGCCCTACAGTCTGTCATGGATCACTAGTAGCACTACCATTCCTATCACGCACCAGTGTCACGTAAATTTTTCCATAGGCAGTACGTATCAGGACGTTGTATGGTGTCATGTAGCTACTATCGAGGTCTATCACATCCTGCTAGGATGACCTTGGCAGTACGATAAGCACGTAGTTCATGATGGTGTAAGGAACTCTCACTCCTTCGAGCGCAATGGTCGCAAGGTCGTTCTTCTTCTCCAGAAGAATGGTCTTGTTCCCAAAGCCCCAGAGAGGACTTCACCCCTTCCACCGTTGTCTCCGCGATATCCTTCCCCTCCGTCACCATGTTACCGACTGGGTCCCAATTTCAGAAGGAGATGAATGATAGCGAGGTCATTTATATGTTATCTGGTATCGACACCACCCCCGTTACATTAGACATCCCTAGTACGGTGCGTCCCCTCATCGATGAGTTCTCTGAGATCATGTCGAAGGAGCTTCCCGATCAGCTACCCTGGATGAGAGACATACAGCACTGCATAGACCTCATCCCAGAAGTTAGCTTACCTCACTTGCCCCACTATCGCATGAGTCCAAAAGAGCATGAGAAGTTACATATGCAGGTGACCGATCTGATTTCAAAGGGTCACGTTAGAGAGAGTATGAGTTCATGCGTCGTCCCCGCGCTTCTAGTTCCTAAGAAAGATGGAACATGGCGTATGTGTGTGGATACTCGAGCGATTAATAAAATCACGATCAAGTATCTTTTTCCGATTCCCCGATTGGATGACATGCTAGATATGTTCAGTGGATCTCGTGTATTTTCAAAGATTGACTTAAAAAATGGATACCACTAGATTAGAATTCGACCTGGGGACAAATGGAAGACTGCGTTTAAAACTAAGGAAGGATTATACGAGTGGTTGGTGATGCCTTTTGGGCTCTCCAATGCTCCCAGCACATTTATGTGAGTGATGAATCAAGTGCTTAGGCCACTCATAGGAGTTTGCGTAGAGGTGTACTTTGACAATATTTTGATTTATAGTCTTGATCAAAATCAGCACATGATTCATCTTAGGCAAGTCTTAGAGATCCTACGAGAAAATAAACTATATATAAATTTGAATAAATACACGTTTTTCACTGATAGCCTGACCTTCTTAGGATATATCGTTTCTTCTGAGGGCATTAGAGTTGATAGAGAGAAGGTCAAAGCGATAGAATCATGTCCTAGCCCTAGGACGATTTCGCCAGTGCACGTTATTATTGGCCAAATATGAAGTGTGATGTCTCCGAATTCATTAGGCACTGCACCACCTGTCAGCTGTATAAGGGACACGCACAAAACACTGGATTATATATCCCCTTACCGATACCTGAGCGGCCATGGGATGATATCTCGATAGACTTCGTAGTCGGACTTCCTCGCACTCAGAGAAAGGTCGATTCTATTTTTGTAGTTATAGACCGGTTTTCAAAGATAGCACATTTTATTCCGTGTAGAAAAACTTCTAGTGTTGTACACGTCGCCGAACTTTTTTTTAAAGAGATCGTTAGACTGCACGGAATTCCTAGATCGATCACTTCTGATAGGGACACTTGTTTTATGGTATATCTTTGGAAAACACTGTGGGCCCGACTAGGTACCAAACTCGAGTTTAGCAGTGCATATCACCCTCAGACCGATGGGCAGACTGAGGTTATTAATAGGAGTTTGGGGGACCTTCTTAGGTGTTTGACTGGGGAGAATCTGAAACAATGGGATCTTATATTGTCACAAGCTGAATTTGCATTCAATAATTATATTAACCGCTCCGCTGTTAAATCTCCTTTCGAGGTTGTTTACGGATTCCCCATACCTCAATCGATCGCCACTCTCTACCGATTCATGAACATGTTTCTTCTGATGCACAAGCACATGTTGATTATTTAAAGACATTGCATAAATCTATTACTAATAAATTGCGAGCGACTTCTGAAAAATATAAATCCCTAGCCGATCGTCATCGCCGGGAGTTATACTTTTCAGAAGGAGATTGAGTGTTTGTTTATTTTAGGAAGCAGAGATTCACTCCAGGTACATACCATAAGCTGCAGCAGAGGAAGTTTGGGCCTTTCCAAGTCCGAAAACGCATCGGAGAGAACGCCTATCTCTTAGATCAGCCCGTTGAATTTGGAACTTCACCGATATTTAACGTGGCCGACTTGACACCATTCCATGGAGAACCACCCAGTTCCAGCCCGAGCCCCCCTACGGCAGCCCCAGAGATACCACCCGATTTAGCTCCACTGCAGACGCCCATCATTGAGGAGATAGATCAGGTTCTTGATGTACGAGAGTTTCGTACTCGCCATGGGGCGTACCAGCGCTACTTGGTCTCCTGGTGGGGATGGGACATCACAGACAGCTCTTGGATCAGCACTGACGAACTACGTCGTCGCCGGCCAGATCTCTCTATTGCAAGTTTTTGTGATTTCTCGCCGGGGTCGAGCTCTTTTCAACCCCGGCGGAATTGATGCATCCTACGACGCATCGTGTTTTATTTTATGCACTTTTTTTACATGTACTTGTTTTTATCACATGAACTCGTCCTTTTTTTCAAGTACTTATTTTATTTCACATGCTATTTTTCCGGTTCATCGGATTGACCGGCCGTTGGGACCATTAATAAATAGGTCTGGTATTATTAGTAGTAGAATATAGGGGCAAGCCTAGGATTATTTTTAGGAAAGCATAAAGTTATTTTGAAAATTCTGATATTGTACCAATATAATGTATTTTGTCATTCTTTGGCAAGTTTGTATTTGGAAATAAAACATTTGGAAAGAAATTAGGGGCTCAATCCATGGCCCCATCGCCCATTTTAAAAAGCAGCAAGAGAAATTAAAGAGGGGAGATCGGATAGAGCAGAGAAGCCCTAAATCGGCCTCTGTTCACTGCTGAATCGATACCTGTAATCTGTCGAGTTCATCGTCCTCCTGCGCAAGGTAGCAAGCCGACAAATCCCTTCCCAGCGTCGGAAGTAATAGCCGGCCCGATCGCCTCTACTGCCGGTCTTCCCGCACGGACTGGAGGAACGCTACCCGGTCGCCGTCAACATCGAGCCCTACTCCATCGGCCGTGGTGAGTTTTCTACCGCCAACTTCACACCTTCTTGTCGGAGGCCATTTTCCCGAGCGCTGCCCCAGTCAAGCTTTCGATCCGTTCGTGGACGGTCTGGAGAAGTCCACTGCCTTGCTCAGTTTTGGAATTTCTGTTCATCCCTTTGAGTTAGTATAAGTTTATGCGTATTACTTTAATAGTCTTGGGCTTGCCTCTGCGTTCTCTTACTTTGATATCGTATATCCATAAATTGTTGTTTGTAACTTTGCTTGTGGCCGTATAAACTCGTAAAGGATCCGAACCATGAAAATCCCCCTTAATTTTCAAAATTCTAATTTTATTTTTTAATAAATAAAATATTTGCTATAAAATAGTTAATAATTTTGAAACCCTAATTCGAGACTACATCACTATTACTTAATTACGTGTTAATTACTCTTAACCCCTTAGCCCAATTAACATTATTGTGTACCCATCAAAATCCCAGGTGTGAGGAAAAAATCAGCAATCCAGAGAAATCACGCCTCATCACCGCGTTTATAAGCGTCGCAATACCAAGGTAAGAAATTTGACTACTTTCAGTTAAGCATATTCATTTTGAAAAATTCATGAATTAATTATATTATTACATGCAATTGAAGACACAAGTTCCTACTGTCAAATCAAAATAGACCAGCAATCAAAGAATAAGTTAATATGATTGAGAATTGTTACTATTCAACCAAAATCACAAATCAGATGATAAAGAGGTTAACATGACAGGGTATACAATCAGACACTAAAATAACAGTTTAATTCATGAACCGAACCAGTTTAAATGTCAGATACACTTCGGCTAAAATACCAGATTAAGTCACATGAAGAACCTTAATCTAGTGTACTTAAGTTGAACGTAACCCCATGAGTGTCGTATCAACCACTAGATCAGATTAATTCAGGGAAAAAAGGGCGAGAGGGGTTCACTCTCATTCTTTATTAGGAGCACACCACCGTATTCACAGGGCCAGTTTCCCACCATACGAATTTAAGACTTATGGTCGATGACCTTTGATTCCAGATATGGAACTCCTCAGATAGGAGTTTGTGTTCCTCTCGAAAGACTTTCAGTTCACGGCACCATCAGGTTTGCCACTCAGACTATGCACAACCGCCATTAATATCAAGATTCATTAAGTTGGTCATGAAATCTATTGAAACTTACAACAGACTCATTCCTTAAATTCCTGAAATCATTGACCAGTAGAATTAAGAAAAAGAGACGGAACTCATAGCAAGTCGTTTACGTGCCCAGACCACGATTACAAAATGACAAGAATAATAGCATTCAACTTTACACCAGTCACCATTCATTGGGATCTATATCCGGTATTGTGGAAAGAACAAAATATGTAGCAAATTAAAAACAATAGATGAATGCAAACCTCCCATTGCGGTAATTATTATTAGTGTCGGTTAAATATTTTGGGTTATTTATTGGAGGATAAACTTTGTTAAATGGTAAATTTTGATTAACCTAATACATTTCAATTATTATACCATTTTCATTTAATTATGACTCTAATGGGATTGCAAAGGTGGAGTAAATGTAAGATTGAAGTTAGAATTGAAAGATAAATTAACATGAAGTGAACAACAAAGAAGAGGGTCATGGAATGTTGTAAATCAGGTATGTGGAGAAGGTACCACATGGTCCAGAAGGAAACTTCAGAGCATCATAAAGTAACAAATCATTACCAATCCAATCCCCATACCAAATAACAAGCGTCCAATCACCATAACAGGAAAGTTAGGAGCCAGTGCAGTTAATAAAGATCCAAAAAAATATACTGCAGAGGAAAATATGAGCTCCCGTCGTCTCCCTACATTTGTATAAACATTTAGTCATTATATAAAAATAAAATATTAACTAGATAAACGGATAAATCCAAACAAACCTATATAATCAGCAACAGCAAATGCCAAGGCAGAACCAAATAATGCACCATACAAAGAACCACTGACCTGCACCATTTAGTCATAGAAGAAAGAAATAATGTGCACAATATCCAAAATAAAATTGCCATGCCGAAATAATATTATGCCAACATACCACAAGCCCAGTTTCCAGAGAGTTCAAATTGAACCATGTTGTTCCGCTTAAGGAAGCCGACTAGAAAAAGGAAAAAAGGCTTAGACGAAAGACGTTCCATAAGAAAATCGAGTGGGAGATTAATGAGAAATTTGTAGACTTGAAAGATCGACGAGAGAGAGTCAATGACTATAATGAACTATCAAATATGGGCACTTCCATATGAATTTTTTGTCGGACGCATGCTGGAAACGAACATGCTCCTAACACATCCTAACCGATGTCTACCACCAAAAATCATGCTTGGTGACTTTTTCTCCCAAAAGAAAAAAATAGAGGTGTCCAAAAACAATGGCCACAATCATGTTTCGTGAGGTTTACATGCTAACTGTTATGAATCTACTAGAAAGAAGGGAGATCTAGAGAGGAAGACGGCTAGGGTTAAGAGGAGGAAGGAATACCTTGTAAATATCTTGCTTGATCCCCCCAAGGAGGATCCGGGTATATTTATACCCGGACCAAGGCCGGCCGGCCAAGGGGGCCGGCCGGCCCCGATTGGGGCTGAACCGGGTGGGTTCAGCCCCCCCGAGGGCCGCCATCTATAGAGTGGGGGCTGAACCAGTTTGTTCAGCCCCGTTGTTGCCTTCGGATCCGTCCGGGGGCGTAACATTCCCCACCCCATCAAGACCCAGCTTGTCCTCAAGGTGGGAATCTGGTAGCCGCTCCAAACAGCAAAAAGAGCCCCCTGGCATAGGTGAGATGTGGATTCCCTGCAGACAGTATTCTCTCCCAGCTCTAGCAAACTCCATAGTCAGCCTTTCCCAATCCAGAGTCACCCTTCCCAGCTGTCGCAACCATTGGGCCCCCAGAATCATATCTGGCCCTTGGATGGGCAATAAGTAGACATCCATGTTGTCGGTGTACCCTTGCACACTGAGTTCCACGTTCGGAAGCATGCCTTCACAATGCAGCTCGTGTCCACCGGCCACCACAACCGGCGACGCGACATCCGTGATGATCTCTAGCCCCAGCTTCTGTGCCACTGCCGGGCTAATAAAGTTATGTGTACTCCCACTGTCAAGCAGAATGGTCACCTGCTGTTGGCCAATCCTCCCCGCAATACTCATAGTGGGTGGAGCGGAGTCCCCCGTCATGGTCAAGGAAGATACCCCGTACTCGACTGTATCCATAATGTGCCCATGTTCCCCTCCATCGCCATCCGACATCGGATCTTCCTGCAACAAGTAAACCTGAATCCTCTGACATTTGTGGCCTGGGGTAAACTTTTCATCGCAGTTGAAGCACAATCCTTGCTCCTTCCTAGCTTGTAGCTCTGTCCACGTCAATTTCTTCATTGTGGCCCGATCGGCAGCTGCTGGATCCCTCTTTGTGTCGGGCAGGTGTGTAGTGTTCCTCGAAGTGTCCCCCCTGAACTTTTGTCGATTGAGACGCTCTTCCTGAATCCGGGCCAAGCTGATAGCGTGTGTCAAGTTGCGCGGCATATAAGCATGCACCTCATCTCTGATGTCCTCCTTCAGGCCAGAAATAAAATAACTTGTTAATGTCCTCTCGCTCCACTGCACCCTGTTGGCCAACCGTTCAAACTCGGTTCGGTACTCCATCACCGTCCCTTTCTGACGCAACTTTTGAAGAAGAGCCTCGAAGTCTTCATACTCAAGGGGACCAAAGCGGGCGGTGAATCCGTCGACAAACTCGTGCCATGGCGCGTGATCTCGTCCCCGGAGGAACCATTGGGTCCACTGGTATGCATCCTCTTCAAGGTGGAAGGACGCCAACTTTACCCACTGTGTCTCTGGTATCTCCTGATAGCTATAAAATAACTCTACCTTTTGGACCCATTCGAGTGCATCACCTCCCTTGAACTTGGGGTAGTTCATGCGGGCAGTCTTCGGCGGCATATAAGCGCGTGATAGTTGTTGCCCAAGTCCTCCGTACTCTTGCCCGTGTCGACGCGGTAGTCGTTGATCAGCGGCCACATGTGGGTGCCCCCAATCCTCTCCATAGGGGTTTCCCAAGAAAGGCGGTCTAAACTCCCATCCGCCTCCTCCCCGTCCGCCCGAGGCGTGTCCCGGTGCTCCTGGAATAGGGAGGAGCCCATCACGGGGTGTGTACCCCAGCCCGTGGGGTCGTTGGTCCTCCTGGCGGTCTTCGCGGTGAGGAGCGAAATCCAAAGCAGATGCGGCGATTCCACCCAACAGGGTGGCCCCGGACCATACCGGTGGTCGGCGTGAGCCTCCTCCCCTTTCACCGTCAATTCCAAGCCCCCCATTGAGGCTAGAGGCTCGGTCGTCGTGCTCGGAGGCTGGAGTAGGAAACTGTACTGTGTTGGTCTCGCCCACCACACCTTTTCCTTTAAGGTGTTGAGTCAACATATTTTTAAGCTCGTCCATACGGGTATCCAATTTCTCTTCGAGACGTTTCTCCGATGTCGTGAACTTATCGGCGAGGGCTGCCACGGTGTCAGTCAGACCGCTGTATTTTTCTTCGAGATGTGCGAGCCGATTTGAGTCTCCTTGGGTGCGAGTCACCATGGTGGGAGCGTGCGTGAAGTTGCAACAATTGGAGGCGCAATCGGATGCAACACTAGAAGCAGCGGCTGACGGAATGCGAGCAGGATGCGGCAGAGGCAGCAACCGCGGGAGTCGTCGATGAAGCGGGATGCAGCAGGATGCGGCGGAGGCCGCAGCAGCAGGATGCGGCAGAGGCCGCAACAGCGGGCTCGACGCCTGGGGCGATGCGGCAGCGGGATGCGGCCGAGCGGTCGGCGCGAGGGGTCGACGCACGAATCGACGCGGAAGGCGAGCGGGGCTCGACGCGGAAGGATCGACGCCGGAGGCGGGACCCGTCGAGCGTCGGCGTGCTGGAGTCGTCGAGCGGAAGCAGCAGCGACGGGCTGGATGCGAAATCGGTCCGGATCGAAAAAAATTTGGGAGGAAGAATCCTCTGATACCAAATGTTATGAATCTACTAGAAAGAAGGGAGATCTAGAGAGGAAGACGGCTAGGGTTAAGAGGAGGAAGGAATACCTTGTAAATATCTTGCTTAATCCCCCCAAGGAGGATCCGGGTATATTTATACCCGGACCAAGGCCGGCCGGCCAAGGGGGCCGGCCGACCCCGATTGGGGCTGAACCGGGTGGGTTCAGCCCCCCCCCCCCCCCCGAGGGCCGCCATCTATAGAGTGGGGGCTGAACCAGTTGGTTCAGCCCCGTTGTTGCCTTCGGATCCGTCCGGGAGCGTAACACTAACATGTATATAACAAATTGCAAGAATATCTGATGGGGATCGATGTTGGAGTACGAGCTACTACTCGACGGGGCCCACATTTATGAACTCGCAAGGAGGCATTGATCGGATCGACGATACGAGACCACAAGCGTGTCTGGAGCGCTGTTTTACTATTTCTATGTATCTTGTTTTTTTTTTGGACTTAAATTTTGTGTTTTAGGACACTGGACGTAACGACCAATCATAGTAGTTCACAACGAGTGTCCAACCGCCCCTCTTGTTATAAATAGGGGTGAAAGCTTACCGTTTGAGTCATAAATATTGTGTGAGTGAATGCAGAATTGGCAATCATTCGTGATGCGAAGTCACAAGATCCCAGGATGAGACATCCTGGTTTAGTTCCTGCATTATTATCCTGTTTTCTTTAATTTCCCTGTAAACCTGCTACTTATCCCACGATCTCTAAATCCCAACCACAAACAGCTTAGTTTCAACGCAACTCTCGTCACCTGAGTCGCTCAATTTCAGAAACTGTTGCTCCATGTCATCGTCTTCTCCCTCTCGAAGGAAAATAGAAGCAAGCTGCTCGACATTTCATCCCAAGTCGCACGATCCTTCAAACCTTTTATCGCAGACCCACCTCCAGTGAACCCCGCCGCAAACTACCCCCCCCCCCCCCGATCTCATCTGTGAACGCCCTATTATTAACAACCACTCATGATCGGCATCCTCCTGTTCTTCTGAATCCACTCACGCACGGCAATGTCAAACCGCTTATTGTTCTCCCTGTTCATCATCTTCCTCCTGCAAACTTCTTCCCAGCCACCTAGCTTCTACAACAAGACCCCTTCTTCGCGTCTCCTGCTACTGCCGCTTGATCCAGCAACCCGACTGCATGCCACATCTCCATCTACTACCGCAAACCACCCACAACCACAGCCAGCCCACATTCTTCACAGCAAGTTACCATCTTTCCTATGTTTCCACAGCAAGCCCACACCATCCATCTCAATTCCAATCATCAACCTCATACCCACATCCCAACCGCATTTCGTGGATTACTTACCATTGTCGGCATTGAATCTCCATTGCGTGTGAGTATTATGTATTGTGTTATTTTTCTTCTTTACCAACTGTTTTTACAAGAAGATATAACATTTGACCTACAAACATAATATGGTTAAACCTCGGGTCAATATGATCCAAACACCAAATGAACTTATCTTCATTTAAGAATACACTCCAAGCCTATGAAGCACTGGTAGAAGTACAAGTACCAGGCATGTTACATACCTGATATGATGGTACAACAACAAAAACATGGGCATAGGTACATTTGGGGAACGACGTTATGTGTGTGTCACCTTTTAAATACACACATATATATGACACCTTTTTAAATACATATATATATATATGCCACCTTTTTAAATACATACATATATATAATGTAGACAAAATTCATATTGAACAAGTAAAAATACTATTAATTTAAAACATATATATACCCAAATCAATGTATTTTCAGGTTCGAATACACTTTTAGCTTATGAAGCACCAATACGAGTATTAGATATGATACATATCTAGCATGATGGTGCGACCAAATAAAGAACAAGGATATAAGTACATTTGGGGTACGACGTTATATATATATAGGAATAATTACCAAAATTTCCCCTGGAAGTCAGAATAACTATAGATTGCACCGCTCTTATTATTGAAATTACAAAAACCTCCTCTAAATGTTACAAACATAACATTTACCTCCTCTGAAGATCACATTTCATAACATCAATGCATAAAATACCCCCCTGAAAATGTACTCTGAGGGAGGTATTTATGTGCATGGATGTTATGAAATGTGAATTTCAGGGGAGGTAATTGTTATGTTTTGTAACATTCAGGGGAGTTTTTTTGTAATTTCAATAATAAGAGGGGTGCAATCTATAATTTTTCAAATTAGAGGGGAGGTCCCGGTAAATGCCCATATATATATATATATATATATATATATATATATATATATATATATATATATATATATATATATATATATAGACACACACACATACATACATACATATAGGGTTAATTACCAGAACCTCCCCTGCGAGTTTGCATAATTACTGGTTGCACCCCCTCTATCTTTTGAAATTACATTTACCTCTCTTCTAAGTTTCTCCAATTTACAATTTGCCCCTTCAGATAGAAATATGGATGTTAAAAGATAAAATGATTAAAATCTGCTAATTATGTCATAATATTCAACTTTATCCTTTTTAATGACTCTACATTGAAAGGGGTGATCTTTTTCTTTGGAAATATAGATGGAAAGTGATAAAATATGTCGATTTATTTTATAATATTGCAATTTTACCTTTTGTAATAACTCTACATTGAAAGGAGTATGTTACATTTTACCCTTTGTAATTAATCTAAAATCACTATAAAAGCATAAAATTGAAATATCATAAAATAATTACGCAATATCATAAACTGGAGAAATTTAGAGGGGAGGTAAATGTAATTTTGAAAGATAGAGGGGTGCAACCGATAATTATGCAAACTCCCAGGGGAGGTCCCGATAATTAACCCTATAAATATATATATATATATATATATATATATAAGAATATACATATAATATAGAAAAAATCATATTGAACAAGAAGAAACACTGTCAATTTAAAATATCTAATCAACAAGTACATTATATATATGTGTGTGTGTGTATACCTCCATTTTACAAAAAGGGAAATATAAAATATAGAAAACAGGAGCACTATCATCTTCTGGCTGTGAGAGGAACTGGAGAATTTTGAAATGGTATGTCGTATGCATTAATTTAGTGATTTAGCCTAACATAATTTTTTTAATATAGGACTGTATGCATTATTTACATTCTGTATAATTTTATAGATGCATTCTAAGAAAAGAAATAAACTAGACAGAAAAAGAATGATTCATCTTGTTTTTGTAAAGTCCAATGCTTTGTTGAAGTTGAAATATTCTGACACATCTCGAGATCCATGTAACACCCTAAATTTTAGCGTCGAGATCAATTTAAAATTTCAGAGTTTGCTCGTGAGCAACATTAAGCAAGCCGACGACTTTGGGAGGTAATAATCTATTTTTAACCATTTAATTATACATGATAATTAGTAAATGAAGAGTCGGCGTAATCAAAACTATTTTTATGTACCACGATCTCAAGTGTCACGTATAACGTTAGAAAAATTATGTAAATTTTATATTCAAATAATATGCACGTATAATATTTTTCTTTAAGTGTTGCTCGAGAGAGTGGTTTTTCTTACTCTCCAGTGGGTCTGACCCATTTGAAACTTGTTTTTACAGGGGGCTCAGGTCAGGGGATCCGCTTAGGTTAGACGGCGCAGTATTCGCGATCGTCAATTTTGTTCAGTTGTATCATTGTTGTTGTACTAGTTTTTAATTACAGATATTATGTATATGTTGTACTTCACCCATATTTTGATGTTTTGGGTTATTTCAGACAGACAGTATATCAGTTTCATAGTGTTATATTTTGTTCTAGTTGGCTCTGTGAATTCAGCTTTGTGATGTACACATTTACCCATAGATTTTTCTTACACTACTTCCGGTGTAAGTTTCTTTTTAGCACTTACAATTAACCTGGTTTATACCAGTTTATATATCGTTACTTAGTTTACTAGTTATCGCGGGCCCGGACAAACTGTTGATTTCCTGTTAAACTAGGTTGGGGTGTTACAATCCATTGGCAGCTAAGAACTTAGATTCGAGAAAGGTACAGGAGTGAATGGCGAGAAGATATTGTAGACAATATCATGCAAGGAGACCTCTTAGAATAGCAAAGAGCAAAGACACGAAGATTAGTTACTAAAGAAAGGAAAAGAGAAAAATATTTAAGATGGACGAGACAAATCCAGAGGGTTCATCAGATGATGACAATATTTTATCTACTATGTCGACTATTGATGAGTATGTGAGCGATAAAGAACATGGTATGTTTGAAATTTAATTTCTAAAATTTTGATATTATAGAAAATATATATAGTTGCAAACTTCTTAAAATTACTAATTTTACAATGTTTTTTATCATTAACGTAATTTATGTTAAATGTTTCAAATAGCATTTACGATTTAGAAATTCAAGATGTTATAAAATAGTTAATATTAAAAATAATATATAATTATATATTTTTAATTAAATGGTAAACCCCGATATATACAAAAATGACATGAAAACCCAGACCGACATGTCCCCAATATCTGGCATTTGCAACCTTGCTACCACTGTAAGGCCAATCTTCTTGGGGACGACTTATACGAGACTAATCTAAGAATGGACATAAATAGGATAAATCATCTCAGCATCTAACAATTTTAAAACTACTATTTTAATAACCACTTTCATATTTGGATTAATTCTATGTTGAGGTTGAATAGATGGCATAAAATCATCTTCCATCAAAATCATATGTGTACCTAAGGATCCATATCTGATATTGACCATGATATTGCTCTTTTATGTTTGTTAGAAGAAAGACTTGTAAAGGCCCAAAGAAAGGCCCATCTTGGGCCCTTTTTCTCCTCTTGCTTTAGTCTCACATCTTATATTGGAAATTCTCTCACACTTTCTCTTCATATATAAATGTACAAATACTTGTATTCATATATCTTGGAAAATATCAATAAAGATTTCAATTTATTTCTCAATGTTCTGGGATTTTTCTACATGGTATCAGAGTTCGGTCCCATCCTAAAAAAATTAGGTTTGGTGCTCTCTGTGTGGTTCGAATTGTTCTAACCGCATATTTCTTTTTCTCCTGCGGTCTCTGTTGTGTCTAACTGCACCCTTCTCCTTGGTGTGAGATGTGGTTTTTGTTGTGCCTAGCCGCATCCTCTTCTCCTTCTGTACCGTGGTTTCCATCACCTCCATTTCCTTGCTTTTATAGTTTTTATCCCCTGACAAGTGGGCCCAACCCTCTATTCTTCTTGTCGCGGTCTTATATTTCTAGCCGCAAGTCGCTTGCATGCCGCGTCTTGATCGCAGATCCTTGTCGCCGCTATGGTCACTGGTTCTGCCAGCGCCTGATCTCATGTTTGTCGCTTGCCGCCATTTGCCTAGCCGCACAACTTGTTTATTGTTGTTGTTTGTTGTGCTCCTGTTTGTCGACTGCTATTGCATAGCCGCTGACGTGGATTACTTCTCGTCGCTGCCGCTGATTGCTTCTAGCCACCGATTGCTTCTTGCCGCAAGGCTTCTTGCCGCTAATTGTTATTTGCCGCAAGGATTGCTTCTTGTCGCCGATGATTGCTTCTTGTCGTCGTTGATTGCTTCTTGTCGGCATCGTTGCTTAACCAATGCAGCTGATTGATCCTGAGTGCTCCTTGCCGATGTTGTTTGCTTGCTTAGTCGTTGCTTACTGCTTGCCTCTCGCCGGTGTTGCCTGCATGTCGCTGCTCATTGTCGTTATCCCTGATCGCGCCATCAGATCGCTTCTTCTAACTGTCAGTGTCTCCTGTCTAGCCGCTCAAGGTGTTGTCGCTGCTAATCGCTTCATTGTCCACTCTAGCCGCCTGTGAGCTCCATGGCATCCACTAATGCGCCTTCTCTTCCTGCTCGTGCGGCTATACCGGTTGCTGAGGTCCGTGATGACCTACGAATCACCACAATTTCTTTTAGTAGGAAGAAGAATTTTATTGAGTGGGTGCATTCCATCCGTGGGGTTCTTCAGACTAAGGGTCTTTTGCAACACTAAACTAAGGGCACCCCTTCGGATCCTGCTGACGACTGGCTTCGGGATGATGGTCGTGTCCAGACATGGCTTCTCAACTCCATGGATGGTGAACCTTATCGTATGGTCATGTATCATGAGACGGTCAAGGCTATGTGGGTTGAACTTCATTCTCTCTATTCCGGCAAAGACAGTCTTCAACATCTGTATGACATCATCATGAATCTTCAATCTCTCGACCCAGGAGGTTCGAGCGACTTAACCTCCTTTGTTGTGCGATCCAAAACTTTGGTTGAGGCATGGATTCAGCATCAACCTACTACTACTGATCTTGATGCGCAGCGTGCTCAAAAAGAAGTTGGTATTTGTTGTGATGATGACTCGTGTTCTGCCTCATCTTCACAGTGTTTGGGCTCAGATACTCTTTTCCTCCACTATACCCTCTCTCTCATATGTTTGCTCAATGTTGTTGAAAGTGACACCACCTCCAGATGCTCTCGGACCTCCCTCTCCGTCTCTTCTCCAGCATTCAGTTGTCTCTCACCCCCTCCTCCATCTACCCGAGGACGTCGCACTGGCTACCGAGGGAGGGGTCGCAATAGCCGGCCTAAGTTCAAGTGTACTCACTGTCGTAGGGATGGACATCTTGAGGTGACTTGTTATCGTAAACACGGTATGTCTCCTCCACCTAATGTCTCTGTTGTTGCTGACACATCTTCTACCACTCGCGCCGATATTGAAGTGATGCGCCTCCAGCTCCAGCATCTCCAAGGGTTACTCAACCGTCCACCTGGCTTCGTGGCCTCTATCTCCAATAAAGGTATCGCTTGTCTCTAGAATATTCCACATTGGATTGTGGACTCTGATGTTACTCACCATATCACTTTGTAGAAACCACCTCAGTACTTGGCATCTCTGCACTCAAGTTTATCGCAATGGCCAATAGTGACGCCGCTCCTGTCTTCGGCTCTGCTGATATGCCCCTCAGCCCTTCTATCCCTCTTCGCTCGGTCCTTCATGTTCAGGGCTCCCCTTTCAATCTACTTTCTGTTAGTCGCCTAACTGATGATTTTGACAGCTTTGTTACCTTCACGTCTTCTTCTTTTGTGATGCAGGATTGACGGATGCAGAATATCATTGGTAAAGGATGACTGTGCAACGGGCTCTACCTACTCGACGTTTCTCCCATTGTTCTCTCATCTGTCACCTCTGAAGAGTGGCATCAGCGTCTTGGTCATGCTCCTCTTCAAATTCTCAAGAAGGCTCTTCTTGACTTACCACTTACAGCATTTACCTGCGAGTCATGTATTTTTGGAAAACAGCAACATTCTTCTTTTCCTCCTCATTGCACTCGGAGCATTGTTCCTTTTAATTTAGTGCATTCAGATGTTTGGGGTCTGTATAAAATTGCTAGTATTTTGGGTTATCGCTATTTCATTACTTTTATTGATGATTATTCGCGTATGACGTGATTATACTTCATGATCGTTCTAATCTTACTCGTATGTTTCGGGCCTTCATTATTGAGACTCATACTCAATTTTCACGCACAATTAACACTATTCGTGCAGACAATGCTCATGAATACATCATTCATGTGATAGATAATCTTTGTACTGAGTTTGGGATCATCCATAATACCTATTATGCTTATACTCCCCAACAGAATGGTGTGGTTGAGCGCAAAAATAGATATCTTTCTTGATGTTGCTCGCTCCCTCGTGTTTCAAATGGAGGTTCTCAAGGCTTATTGGCACTTTGCAATCTCTACGGCATGTTATATGATCAATCATCTGCCCTCCTTCATTCTCATCTATGTCATTCCATTTAGTCTTCTCTTTCCCTCTACACCGCCCTTCTCTCTCACACCTCGGGTAGTTGGATATGCATATTATGTCCATAATCATGGTCCTTCCGCTAACAATCTTGTTTCTCAGGCTACCAAATATATGTTTGTTGGTTACTCTCATACACAGAAAGGCTATGCGCGTTACTCTCTCACTGATTACAAGGTTGGTGTGTCTGTTGATGCTACCTTTCAAGAAGATCAACATTTTTGCTCTCCACATTCCTCTCCTCTTCCACCGCCATTATTGTCACGTCATGTCGTCCCTGTTACTTCTCCTATCCCACCACTCCTTCCAACTCCCGTTCCCGTACCGAACAAACCACTTCTTCGTGTCTACACTCATCGTCCTCCTCGCTCTAACGCCCCTCAACAATCGCCTTCAACCTCTGGTACCTCGCGGCCTGCTAATTCGGCTCATGTCTCCACAGCTCATCCTCTGGCAAATTATGTATATCCTTGCATCGCCTCTCCCCAACACTTCTCAAATTTGTAACTTTTTTATCCGTCATCTCTATACCTAACTCTGTGCAGGAGGCTCTCCAACATTCGGGGTGGCATGCGGTCATGGGTGAGGAAATGACTGCCCTATGAGCTAATTAAACCTGAGATCTAATCTCTCTTCCTCCCAGGCAGACTTGTGTTGGATGTAAATGGGTCTTCGCGATCAAACATACTCCTGATGGAACAATTGATCATCTAAAGACTCATCTTATGGCTCGTGGGTTTACTCAACAACAGGGCCTCGATTATGATGAGACTTTTTCTCCCGTTGCCAAGTTAAACACCGTTCATGTCATAATTTCCTTGGTTGTACATTGTCAATGGCCATTACATAAGTTGGATATCAAGAATGTCTTTCTCAATGGCAACCTTCAAGAAACTGTCTACATGCACCAGCCTCGCGGGTTTGAGACCACGGGGGAGTCACTTGTTTGTCACCTCAAGAAATCTATTTATGATCTCAAACAATCTCCCTGTGCATGATTTGACAAATTCAGTAAGGTTGTCTGTGATGTTGGATTTACTCAAAACTTGGCGGACTTCTCTCTCTTTACTTGTCATCAAACAACAGACACAGTAACACTCTTAGTTTCTGTCGATGACATTTTAATCACGGGCAATGATTCTGAAGGAATAAAATGATCAAGCAGCACCGGAAGTCAGTTTTTCAAACTAAAGATTTGGGGAATCTTCGGTACTTCTTTGGCCTATAGGTTGCAAGATGTCCTGATGGTCTAGTTCTATCCCAACTGAAGTATTGTCTTGATCTTCTTCATAACGCAGGCTATTCTGGATGCAAGCCTATTGATACTCCTATGGATATCAATCACAAGCTTTGTGTTCATGCCTCTGACACTGATCTACTTCTTCCAAATCTGAAATATTATCGACGTCTTGTAGAAAAATTGATTTATCTTGCAGTTACAAGACCAGATATCGCATTTGTTATTGGAGTTGTCAGTCGATTCATGCATTCTCCATGAATGTCTTACCTCCAGGCTGTCGAACGCATCATATGATATCTAAAGACAACCCCTAGACAAGGGCTTATATACAAAACTTCTTCCTCTTCCACTCCAGCGTTGGTTACGTATTCAGATGTTGATTATGCTGGCTCCCTAGATGATCGTCAATCCACAAGTGGATTTTGCACTTACTTCGAAGGACACCTTATTACCTGGCACAACAAGAAACAATCTGTGGTTGCTCGCTCTTCAGTCGAAGCCGAGTATCATTTGATGGCGTTTGTTGTATCTGAGCTTACTTGGCTAGAAAGTCTCCTAGATGATTTGGGAGTCAAACTTTCATCGTCTACTTTATTTTGTGACAGTCAAGCAGCTATACACATTGCTAAAAATTGTGTTTTCCATGAGCGGACCAAACATATTGAAGTTGACTGTCACTTCATTTGAGAGAAAGTTCAAATGAAGAAGCTAGAATTAAAACATATTCCGGTTGTTGATCAAGTTACTGATCTTCTCACTAAAGCCTTACCACGTGCATTATATTATCAGCTCTCGTCTAAGCTGGGTGCTTATGACTTGTACGCTCCAGCTTTTGGGGGAGTGTTAGAAGAAAGATTTGTAAAGGCTCATCTTGGGCCCTCTTCCTCCACATGCTTTAGTCCCGCATCTTAAATTAGGAATTCTCTCTTTCTCTTCCTATATAAATGTACAAATACTTGTATTCATGTATCTTGGGAAATATTAATAAAGAATCAATTTATTTCTCAATATTCTAGTGTTTTTCTGCAATGCTCTTTTAAAACCCTTTGCAATTTTGATTTTTCGCAGAAAACGTGGAATTAGATTCTAGAAATGTGCATTTAAGGTTATCAGGAAGTTTATTTAATTTCACACTTGGTGGATTAGTGTTTTCATTCAGAAGATCTTTATCATGTTGACTAATCACATCAAAATCCACAATTCTATTCAGAGATTCAGATACTTCAAGATAATTTAAATGATAACAAATCAACACGATAAAAATCCTTAAGGTGACTATTAGTGATACAAATTTCTAATGGATCATCACATAGAAGATCAGAAGATATTTTAGAAACAATATTATCAATATTATTAATAAAATAGCATGAATCATTAATTTTTATGGGTTGTTTCATGGCATTAATAATATGAAAAGTAACCTCGTCTTCCCCAACTCTTAAAACTAATTTTCTATCAAAAAACATCAATTAGTACTCTAGAAACTGCTATGAAAGTAAGACTAAGTATAAGTGGAATCTCGACATCTTCATCCATATCAACAATAACAAATCTATTGGGAAAATAAACTTGTCTACTTTTACTAACATATTTTCTATGATTCTTTTAGGATACTTTTACTAACACATCTTCTATAATTCCTCTAAGATATTTAACAGTATGGTCAGTCAATTGAATACTCATTCTAATAGAGCAAAGTTCGCCTAATCCTAACCTTAAGAACAGTAGTTTATAGGGCATGAGATTTATGTTAGCCCCTAAATCAGCTAGAGCTCTATTAACTAACAAATCACCAATTAAATAGGGAATAGAAAAACTACCCGGATCTGTACTGTAGAGAGCTCTTCTAATTTTCTTTTGTTATAATTTAAAAAGTTTTATCCTTTAGAAATTTTAGCATATTTGGGCATCGGTGACAGCTTCAGTAAAAGATAAATTAATATGTATTGTTTAAATAGAGATAGAAATTTATCATATTGGGCGTCCATGTGCTCCTTGTTCAACTTTGTTGGGTAAGGAACATATGGCTTGTACTCCTTCAATGATGGAAGAGATTCCACCGGCGGTTTATTACCTTCGTAGGTTGAAACATCACTTTTTATCTCTTCATTGACAATCTTTTGTTGGTGAAGTGTTTTGCCACTCCGTAACGTGATTGTCTTGGCGTGTTCTCTAGGATTTGTCGATGTATTCCCTGATAAAGCTCCATGTGTACATTCTGAGACGTGTTTAGCAAGTTGCGCGATTTGATTTTCTACATTTTGAATGGAACCCACTTGATTCTTTAAGGTTGTCTCAATTGTTTATATGAATTTTGCTAAAAGGTCCTCTATTAACGGTGTCCTTTGCTCCAGTGGGGCTGATTGTTGGAATCCCGGTGGTATAGCGTTTGATGGCTTAGGTGTATATCCTTACCTCCCCAGGATAAATTTGGATGATTTTTCCACCCAGGGTTATAAGTACACAATATATTTCAATATTAAAACATTTCTCAAGATTGGCGAAAGATATTCACTAAGCTCATCTTGTTACAACCTCTGATCATATCCTCTGAACTGAGACTCTTGGTTAATCAGTCAGCAACCAGACCCTTTGTTGGGATGTGACTCAACTCCAATAATCCACTATCAAACTTCTCCTTTATAAAAAAAATCTATCAATCTCTATATGCTTTGTGCGATCGTGTTGAACTAGACTATTTGTGATACTAATGGCTGACTGACTGTCACACCACAGTTTATCCTATCTCCTTGATCCATCTTCAACTCCACGAGCATCCCTTTCAATCACAGGCTATGTTGCACCGACACCGACACGGGACACGCGACACGACACGATACGACACGCGACTCGTCAATTCTCAAAAAATACCATATTCCGACACGCTGGGACACGCATATTAACTATTCATTTTTTATAATTATGAAAATCCTAAAACATTTAACGAAAAATAAAAAAATTAACAATTAACAAATATTTAAATAAATTATGTCATGTTTAAATATTACTCATCAAATATTCAAATGCAAAACTTAACAAATGATCAAAAAATGATAGAACATTAACGCATTATCATTATATATCATCAGCAAAAATAATGCATTCACATGCAATCTTTTTTCTCCACTTTCAATCTTCCTTTATCTCGATAAAATGTCTACGTCACTAGTAGATCCACATTCACTACTTGAAATGCTAGAAAGGGGTAAAGACACTTCCAAGATAAATTGTCACCCGCCTCACCATGAGTAGCTAACTTAGGGACACGCGTATCCGATTGAGCGGGACACGCGTGTCCGATTGAGCGGGACACGCGAGTCTCGCGTGAGCTAGCGTGTCGGATTTCCGACTCGAGTGTCGGATTTCCGACTCGAGTGTCGGATTTCCGACTCGAGTGTCGGAGAGTGTCGGAGAGTCGGACGAGTGTCGGACTCTCCGACACCGACACGTTGGACATTTTGAAGTGTCGGTGCTTCATAGATCACAGGAGCTCTGCAACCCAAACGGTCATGGCTTTGTACTCCGCCTCTGTTGTCGATCTACTACTACTGATCGTTTCTTGCTCCTCCATGAGACCAGGTTGCCTCCCACAAATATGCAATAGCCTGAAGTAGACCTCATATTATCCGCACAGCCTACCCAGTCAGAGTCGCAATAGCCTTCAATCCACGCGTACACATTCCTTCTGAAGGTCATCCCCTTTCCAAGAGCACTCTTCAAGTATCGCAAAATCTGGTACACAGCAATCATGTGGCCCTTCCTCGGGTCATGCATGTAGCGGCTCACCACGCTCACAGAGAAGGAGATGTCTGAGCGAGTGTGGCTCAAATAGATCAACTTCCCAACTAGTTTTTGGTACATTTCCAGATATATGGTTCTCCAGCCTCTGCATCCAGTTTACACCTCTGATTGATTGGCGCCGCAGTAGGTTTACACCCCAACATCCCAGTTTCAATGAGGAGATCCAGCGCGTATTTCCTCTGGGAAAGGAGTACCCCGTCTGCCTCATACGCAATCTCAATCTCAAGGAAATACCTAAGAAGGCTCGGGTCCTTCACCTTGAACTCCGTACCCAGAGCCCCCTTGAGGCAACCAATCTCTTGCTCATTATCTCCTATAATGATCATGTCGTCCACATACACCGCAAGTATGGTAATATGACTTTCATTCTGCCTGGAAAAAGCTGTGTGATCTGCATTGATCTGGTGATATTTCATCCCAATCATTGCTTTCTTGAACCTGTCGAACCACGCGCGAGGTGACTGCTTCAGTCCATAGAAGGATTTCTTCAACCTGCAGACTTTGCATTCTGTCTTGGTCGTACCAAACCCCGGTGGTATCTCCATGTGCACCTCCTCTGTCATATCTTCATGAAGGAATGCATTCTTCACATCTAGTTGGTGCAACATCCATCCACCATTCACCGCCAGGATGATGAGAGTCCTAACGGTGCTCATCTTTGCAACGGGTGCAAACATCTCGTCGTAGTTGATGTCATAGGTTTGATTGTACCCCTTAGCAACCAATTGAGCCTTGTAGCGCTCAATCTATCAATCTGGGTTCTGCTTCACGGTGAACACCCACTTGCACCCAACAGTCTTCTTGTCCTTTGGCAGATGTGCTAACTCTCAGGTCTTGTTCTTCTCAAGGGCTCTCATCTCTTCCATCATCGTTGTCTTCCATTTTGGATCGTCTTTGGCAACATGTCAATTGTTAGGTACAATAACACAATCCAAAGATGCAATGAATGCTCCGTGTGTAGATGAGATACGATCGTAAGAGACAAGGGACGAAAGGTAACAACCATATCTGTCAGGAGGATTTCCCGCATTGCTGCGAGTAGTCTTTCGTAATATAAGAGAAGAAGTAGGGGGCGGGAAAGGATGTCACTTGAGGCGTGTGGAGATGTAGGTGTTCTAGGAGTAGAGGCGACGTAGCCAAGGGACTAGGAGCTAGGCTAGGCACCGACACTGTATCTGGTACTGCTGGAAGCTTCCTCCTGCTGTATGTCAGCAGTTCTCCCTGAGCCGTAGGTCTCACCTCTCTCCTCTCCTCAATCTCCTCATCCTGCTGATCATCACTCTCTTGCTCCTCCATCGATCCTCTCTGTCATACCCTCAAATCTGTCACCAACCTTTCTCTTTCTAGCCCTATACTTCTGGTATCTGACTAGTGTGACGTGGATAGGGCTCCCTCGTGCCATTAGTACTGTTCTAGCTCTCTAAAGTGAACATTCATGCTCACAAAGCATCTTTTCTCCACTGGACTCCAACACAAGTACCCCTTCTGAGTACGAGAATAGCCCACAAACATACACTTGACTGCCTTTGCATCAAGCTTACAGACACCCGGTCTGTTGTCCTTCACGAAGCACACACACTCAAATACCTTCAAGGGAAGTATTCTCCCATTATGACCCTGCAACTGTTGACACTGAGACTTCCACCCCAGGACCTGTGATGGCATCCTGTTGATCAGCTGTACCGTTATTAACACCGCATATCCCCATAGGCTCTGAGGCACCTTCATGTTGAGCATCATACTTCTTGCCACCTCCAGAAGGTGTCTGTTCTTCCTTTCTGCCACTCTGTTTTGTGTCGGTGTGTATGCGCAGGTAGCCTGGTGCAATATCCCATGAGCTAATAAGTATTCTTCCATTGCCATGTTAGTGTATTATGTCTCATTATCTGACCTTAGTACCTTAATCACCGTAGTGTATTGTGTCTGAACAAGCTTATGGAACTCCGGAAGCAGGTAAATACTTCACTCTTAGTTTTCATCAGATATGGTCAAGTAACACGAGATGCACAATCAATAAAGGTAACAAAGTACTTATAACCATTCAAAAAACACACAGTACAAGGACCCCAGATATCAGAATGAATAACATCAAAAACAGAAGGGCTTCTTCGGCTGGTACTCGCATACGAGCTCCTAATAAGCTTGCCTAAATCACAAGCATCACACACCAATTTTGTTTTATTTGTTGTTTCAAACAAAGCAGAAATTAATTTAGCTACAGTCCTAAAAGATGGGTGCCCCAACCGTCTGTGATGGAGTATCAGCATATCCTCTGCACTCATCCTCTGTCCTTTAACTTTTGTCTTCTCTACCACAGAAACAAGAGCCACATCCAATCCTTCTCGGTTCAGATACCACAGCCCGTCATGCCAAATCTCAGTCCCAAGTATCTGCCTCGTCCCTTTCTCCTGGAAGGTCACCTTGGGAATATTAAAAGAAATAAAACATCTCAGTTGAATGATTATAAAACTAATGGATAAAAGACTAACTGGAAAAGAAGGAGCACAGCAAACATTGGGCAGTTTTACTGAACCTGAACAATTAATAGTACCATTATCGACCACTGGCTGTAACATACCATCCGCCGTCCGGATGCTATCTGCAGTAGCTAGATGAGTGTAGGAGGAAAACTCGCCTACATTTCCTGTCACATGACGTGATGCACCTGAGTCGATGATCCAATCTAATGTCCTAGAGGAAGATATGGACACAAGAGCGAGAGATTCATCAGTTGGGTGGGAATACATGGCGACCCCCCCAGCTCCATCTCTACTCCCCTTGCCCGTCTGTTTCCTCTTGATGTCTTCCATCATGCTCAGTAGGGTCTGCTCCTCTACTGTATAGATAACACCAAGTTTCTCTGAACACTCAATCAAACCCAAATTGGCCCGGTAGCCTCCTCTACCACCTCGAGCACGACCACATCCCCGATCACGTCCTCGTCCACCACTCAAATCTCTCTCCTTAGGCAGCTTGGGGCATGCTTACCTCAGGTGGCTCACCTTGATACAATTGTAGCACTATCTCGTTTCTTCCCACTGTCCTGTAACATCAGGGGCAGCAACCGCTAGTGTTGACTTTACGGTCATGGAACCTTCTGTCCATGCCTGAAGTTTGAGACGTGTCTCCTCCTGAATCATAGCAGAGATAGCATCGGTGAGTGTGGGAATCTTCATACCAGAGAGAAGTGGGGCTCTTCGCTGATCGAACTTGTCATCTAACCCCTTCAGAAACTTCATTGTCCTCTCCTCCATAATGATCTTAGAAGCCTGACACTGTGAGTCGCTGCAACACATCCCACCAGAGGCGTGATCGTAATCCCCTCATAACTGTTTCAACTCGGAGGCGTACCCATGCACTGTTTTCTCTCTCTGAGCAATGTCATCAATTTCTCTCTTCACCCGGAAGACCTGCAGAGTGTTCCCCACGTTGTCATATGTATTCTTCAGCTTGTCCCAAACCTCCATGATCGTCTCAAGGTCATCTACCGTGGCGGCAATCGATGGGATGATCGAGCTGAGAAATCACATAAACATCGTCATGTGGACCGACTCCCACTCATCTCCAGCCAAGTTCTCTAATTTCTTCAACGCTGTCAAAAATCCCCCAACCTGTTTTGTTGCAAGGATTTTCTTCACACGTCGTAACCAACTCGGGTAGGTTGTCGGTCCATCAAACTTCAAATCAATCGGTGGAAGAACCAATTTCGCTGACCGTTGCGATGAACCCAACACCCACAACAATGTGGCCAACTCATCTGGGCCCAACATCTTGAAGACATCTTCCATCGTTCACTCCTTCGATGCATGGAACAACTTCCTCATCGATCACCGCATCCCGTTCGGTACCACTATATTCCTCCTCCTGCCCTGGATCCAATCACTGCATCCTCAGATCTGTTAGAATACGGAGGTGTTGTTGTTGAAGACCCATTAGAGGCGGCAGCCGCTAGATCTGACAGCGGGAGGGGCGATCCCGCGGCCCTAGAGGCGGAGGCCCTTCGTCGAACGCAAATCTGGAAGCCTAGAGGCAACCAGTACAGATTCGGCGGAAGGAGAAAGGGTTCCTGCAACCCTAGGAGTGGAAGTCATCCGTCGAAGACACCGCACAGAGCCAGCGGCGAGGTGCCTCCGTCGAAGACCAGCTGAAATTGCGGCGGAAGCGACCGCCGGAGCAGTCGCGTGGAAGGTCGTGGAAGGTGCCAAGTGAGCCGAAGTCGCAGAAGCGTCGTTGTCGCGGTTTTTTCCTCACCCCCTGCCTCTGATACCAAGTTGAAATAAAAGCTTGTATTATTAGGGCAAACACCGTGGCTATTTATAGCCTACACAATATATTTCAATATTACAACAGATAGCCGAGCGGTAACAACATCAATATCATAAACATATGCGGGTCGGGGTGGCTTTCTTCGGGTTATAGTACATTGATAGTTGTTCATGGTCATGTCTTCTATTAATTTGTGTGCAGCTTCCGGAGTTTTGTTATTCAACATTCCTCCATAGGCAACATCAATCATTTGCTTCGTAGTTGGGTTTAGACCATTGTAAAAAGTCTGGATCTGGATTCATGGGGGCAGTGTGCGAAGAGGGCATCAACACAGTAGATCCTTGAAGCACTTTCATGCATCATATAAAGACTCAAACTCCAACTAGATATACCTTGAGATATCATTTCTGAGTATAGCCGTCTTTGTTGGTGGGAAATACTTCATTAGGAAATTTCAACTATCATTTCCCATGCAGTGATTCAACCCCTTGGTAAGGAGTTCAACCATTGCTTTGCTTTGCTTTGTGGTGCAGTAAGAACGGAAATAATCACAACTGAATGGCATCAATGGTCACTCCATTAATCTTCAATGTATCACAGATTTCTAGGAAGCTTGTTTTGTGCATGTTGGGATCTTCATCCTGTAAACCATCAAATTGTACGTACGGTTGCACTATTTAAATAATACTCGGCTTGAGCTCGAAATTATTTGCCTCAATAGCTGAGCGAACAATACTAGATCTAATCTCAGTTAAATTAGGACGTGCATAATCTGACATGGTTCGTTCCTGATGATTCTCCATAATTTATGGTTAAGTGTTATCTAGAACTGTTGTCTCCTCTATTGAATGATTCTTTGAACTGTTGCTGACTTCTGAATTAGTTGAATGTGGTTGATGATGAAGTCTTCGTTGTTCAAGCTTAAATTCAATAAGAGCAGAGTTTTTTTTTCATGTCATATACTAGCATTCTACAACAGAAATATTAAGTGAAAAGGCACAAAATAAACATACGAAGAAAATTAGATATACAAATTATTAATTTAGGTTAACTAAAATAATTAAAATAAAAAGGGTAGATTAATAAAATCTAAGCTCTCATAATTTTCTTCTTATTTGATCTTGAATATAAGAGAACACCTTATAAGCATGGATTGGCGGAGCATATACTTTCCCATGGTGGTGAATTCGTCATGAATCACTATGTTTGTTAGTCATATGAAAGCACTCACCGAGCTCGATTTCATCTCGTTTGGACTGGAACTCACCATCAGGAACTCACAAACTTGCCAGTACAACATCTGTGAGTAGAATGCCTATGAGTAGAACACCTGCGAGTAGAACAACGGCGAGTAGAACAGTGGCGAGTCGAACAGTGGCGAGTTGAACACCAGTGAGTACGAAGAAGTCGCCAATCTTGAAGCTCGCATATTTTTGAGGTCGCTATTAGAAACCTGCCAACTGAAGTAGCCATTTGGAACCCGCCAAATGAGGTCGTCATCTGGAACTCGCTAAATGAAGTAACCATTTGGAGCTCGTCAAATGAGCTCTCATCTGGAACTCGCCAAATGAGGTCGCCATCTGGAACTCGCCAAATGAGGTCGTCATCTGGAACTCGCCAAATGAGATCGCCATCTGGAACTCGACAAATGAGGTCGTCATCTGGAACTCACCTGCATAAACTTGTCTATGGGCGAGTAAGAAAAAAACTCGCATAGCTCGCTAAAAGCTCGCCTAACTTGCCGAGAACTCATAAGTTGCCGTCTTTGGCCTCTAGCCCGCCATCTTGAGTCAAAAAGTCTTCACGCAAAAATTTTTCCTTGCGGCTACGATTCACGCTCACCGCACCAAAGTGTTGGAACCAAGAATATCCTAGTTTCAAATGTTTGGGAAAGGTGTGGCCTAAGGTTACTGATCTCACAATCTAACCTCACGGGTGTGACGGCACGAGTGAGAGAGAGAACTGGACTGTTTATAAACACGACCCGAGTGCTTCAGCGAGGAGGTCCCGCCACGTACCCGAAAATCAAAAAGATATTCCCCTCCAAAACAAAAAAGTTGAGCTAGGTAATAAGAAGGCACGGGCTTCGTGAGTATGGAACTTGGCGAGCAAGAAGCTTGGGGGGGTCAACGTGTCATTCATGGTACCCCTGTGGTCCTATTTATAGACAAATTTGGGGGGAATGTATGCAAGAATACCATACCCCTGCAATATACCCACTATGCAACTTGAGAAGCAACCTCGCCCCTAAGGTGACTGGAAGGTGCTACTCGCTTATAGCGAATGTTGTGAGAATTCTCCCTATGGTGGTCTTTGGATGCACACCCATACTGTCGAGTTGCAATTGATGCTCGCACGTGTTGGTGAGTTGCAATGGATGCTCGCACATGCTAGCGAGTTGCAATGGGTACTCAACTATACTAGCGAGTTGCAATGGGTACTCGACCGTACTGGCAAGTTGCAATGGGTATGTGAATAGCCGTCAGACTGCCGCGCTGAATGGTTTGCGAATAACCATCTCCTTAGCCATTTTTGATCTCGACGAATTATGGGTTATATATAAGCCCAAACTAGCGAGTTGCAATGGGTTTGTGAATAGCCGCCAGGCTGCCGAGCTAAATGGTCTGCGCATAGCCGCTAGGCTACTAAGCTAAATGGTTTGCAAATAGCCGTCAGGCTGTCGAGCTGAATGATCTGTGAATAGTCGTCTCCTTAGGCGTCTTTGATCTCGATAAATTACGGGTTATATAGATGGTATTTGTAGAAGAAAGCATTCCAACCTAGAAATCATATTTTCCCAACAAGGGTTACTGAAAATATGAAATGTAGATGTATCCATGTGTGGTTTCAGGAAAATAGTTACTGGATCGAGTACAACATAGTAAAAGATGGTGTATTTTGTTTATGTTGTTATTTATTTAAGCTTGAGCATGGTGACCGAGGTGGCGGTGATGTTTTTGTAAGTGGTGGGTTCACAAATTAAAAACATAAAGACATATTAGATATTCATGTGGGGAATCATAATAGCTTCTACAATCAATGCTTGAAGTCTTGTATAGACTTGATGAACCAAAAGCAGCACATTGAACTTGCTTTGCGTACTCAATTAGACCAAGCTTGACTAGATTATCACACACGCTTAAAAGCATAATGCATTAGGTTTCTTCTAAAGCAAGGATTAGATTTTCGTTGTCTTGATGAATCTTTTGAATCAAGCAACCAAGGTTTCAGCTCTACCGTATAGAATTATTTTATGTAGTAATTGATTTACAGCTTACCAAGTTAAATAGTTGTTTTGATAAGGTGAACATTGAATTGTTCTATGTATGACATGTTTAGATCCAAGTAATGACTTTTCAGTATTTGATAACAAAAATTAATTTGATTTACTGAACATTATCTGTTGGACTTTTCCCCAATTGACCTAATGGAACTTGATAATCAACTTAAAAGTTACATTTTACACGTTCGCTCGAGCGGGAAATTCTCAGATGTTAAAGGGCTTGGAGGATTTATTTGTTGATATATTTACTTGTGAAATTGACACTACTCTTACATGTTGTTACTGCAAGTGTAGAAAGAGCTTTCTCTACGATGAATATTATCAAAATATAATTACGCAATCAAATGAGAGATGATTGGATGAATGCTTGTCTACCGTTGACAACAAGATATCACAAAATGCTTTCAGAATATGAAACATCGAAGAGAAATATTATAAATAAGTAATCTTACTTTGTACATTCAAAATGTACGTCTTTTTTGACATTTTTTGCAAAATTATAGTTATTTTCTTGTATTTGTTTCTTTTTGTCATTATTTTATTTAATAACACAAAAAAACTTCCGGTGATCGCCACCAGAGGCACACATGGAGAAACACTAATAAGATATATAGGATGGGCAATGAGACAATGACAGGAGCCCTTATGAATGGCATTAAGAAGTTACACTATAAGATCACTAGGAGACACAAGTTCAATATTAGAAAGAGGAGACGAATGAGAAATAATATTTGAAACAATGGTCAGAAGATCAAAAAGAAGGGGGGTAAGGGTTCCCAAAAATAGATGGTTAGCATGGGCCCGACCGGGCCCTACGGCATTTAACATCCACAAACCTAAAAATGTTATTAATTGATAATAGGAAAACGAACCAACCACTTCAGAATTCATACAAAAGGCTATACCAGAAATTGAGAAATACCCAAACAAACAGGAGCTCGAATGTCCACAGCTAATAAAAAAGCGGTACTAAAAACACACGGTCTTAAGGCCTTGCATGGTTTTCAAAATAGAACAGAAGTAAGGCTACAAGAAAACCAAAAAGGGAGACAACGATCTCAGCTCCCCAGCAACTCATGGGCTCCGGCCCACTACACACCGCTACGAGCTGCACCACCTGAAACCAAGAACAAAAAGGCGGTGCAACGAAGGTCAGCATAAAGGCTGACCAACACAACGTTATGACCCCTCCCCCAGGCCATCCTAGCGGACTCCGCGGCGAGTACGTCGCTCTCTTACAAGTACACGTGCAAATCAAAAATGTGCAACCAAAGAACAAATGACAAAAAAAACAAGGGACGCGCTAAGCGTCACCTTTCAAACCACCACGCACGAGTTATAGACACCCCGGAATTATATCTAAGCTTCGATGTTAAGTGTAATAATGCAATCGTGACTCTAGATGTGAACTCATCACACGTCGTCACTCGCAGCAATAATATGGACAATACATACAACTGCCCTACTAAAGGGCAGAGGACCGATTTGGAAAAAACAACCTACAACTACCCTTTTGAAGCGGCGGAGGACTGATCAGAAGATATACGACCTACAACTGCCTTTTCGACGCGGCAGAGGACTAGTCACAAGATATACGACCTACAACTGTTTTTTTGACGCGGCAGAGGACTGATCAGAAGACTACAGCTGTCATTTTTATAAGGCAGAGGTCTTGTCAAAGAAACAACCTACAAATGCCCTTTTGGGGAGTGGCAGAGGACTGATCTAGGAAGGTATAAACTACACGATGGAGGGAAAATCCACCCGGCCACAAAAACCCGCAATGTCGTCGTTCTATCGGGCCCAACACAGGCATGTCTAGGACGGGGCATTCACAAATAATGCCCACGAATTCCTGCAACCACTACGACGAAAGGCACGGGACATTCCCGTTTGCACACCTAGGGCTAATCGCAACGCACAATGCAGAAACATCACCGATCTGGGCATATCGCCTTGGGTAGGCTTCACACAGAATGCCTAAATCCAGACACGCGCGTCGGATCTCTAATGCACATTTATGTCAGGGGCGGACACAATCGACCCAGAGGTTCGCAATGAACTAAGGAAAACACACACCGCGTCCAATTGGAGGCGGCTGACTCTCCTAAGTAAAGTAAAAGCAAGAAACTACAATGGGGTCGCAATTCCACGCACTGGCGGAGTCCCCGCTCTCCACCGCGTAGTAGGAGAGGGACTCTACGTGCAGTTCACACGAACATACGTCGGGACCGCAATCTCACGCCCTGGCGAAGACCCCATCCTCAACCGAAGCGGTGTGAGGGGACTCTCAATGCACGAAAATCAGCATACGCACAAAGTACAGAAAATAACGGTCCTAAGATAGGGGAAAAGGGTCGTTACCCTTGGCGCACGTCTCGGAGGCATTTTGACTTGCACGAAACTCGAAGGTTAGTGTTCGTAGCGGCTGCCCTTCCACGAATCTGGTCTCCACTCGAATCGAGTCGCCAATCAACCTTCCAAGCTCACAACGGAGATTGCTCTCCTCTTGGTCGGCCAAGAGAAGGGAGAAAGGAAGTCGGCAACAACGGTCGGCAAGTAACCACAGGCCACCAAGGATTTCTCCTCCCACACGGCTAGCAACCAAAACCACGACGACAAAAACTGAATCCCTGCCCCCACCTGGTCGGCCACCAAAAATACTCAAATAGGAGGCCCTAGGGCTCGACATGGAGAAGAGTAGGTCGGGCGGGGCTCTTCCTCCTAGACGGCTCGAACGACAAGGGATCGCTCCTCCACCATATGGATCGGTGGCTCTACACGGGAAAGAGCGGTGTTGGCGCCTCCGCCAGTGATACGGTGGAGACTGGAGGCGAGACCCTCTTCCTCCTACAGGTCGGCGGCGCACACTGTAGACCGGGAGTGTCTCCTCTTACCTCTTCCAGGCGGCACCCAAGAGAACAAGATCGGGAGAGAGGGAGAGCTCGGGAGAGGGCTTGCGGCTGCTACGTGCAAGAGAATGGGATCAGGAGGGTTTTGAGAGGGCAGTTATATAGGCATAAAACCAAAATGGCTAAGCGCACCCCCCACACTGCTATTCACACACCGCCCATTAAATTTTAAATATTTGGAGCGTTACAATTCTCTCACCCTTAACAAAATTTCGTCCCGAAATTTAAATCATAAACAACGAAATGAAATTCCTCATACCTGAGTAAACAGATCGGGGTACTCCTCGCGCATGATCTCTTCTGGCTCCCAAGAGAGCTCCTCGTGGCCACAGTTGTTCCAACGGACTCTCACCACAGGATGGCCTTTCTCGGCAACTGTTGAATGTCGTTATCGATGATGCAAATCGGCGTAACCTTGGTAGATAGGTCACTATCCACATGCGCACTATCTGCTTCCAACACAAACTCGGGCTCCCGCACCGCCTTCCTCAATACTGAAATATGGAAGACGTCATGCAACCCACTCAGCTCTGTCGACAAAGCAAGTCGATAAGCTGTCTTGCCGATGCGCTCGGTGATCTCGAATGAACCCTTGACACTCCCTTGAAAGGTTTTATCTTCAAGTACACTCAATCATCGACTGCAAACTCCACGTTCTGGTGTTTGGCGTTGTAATACTTCGTCTGACGGTCTTGGGCAGTCAACAACCGCTCTCCAATAATCTGTATTGATTCATTCGCCTCATCAACCTCTTTGCGCTTCAACAGCTTGGTATCACCGGTCTCTTAAGGAGTACAACACCTCCTACCATATCATGCTTCGAACGGGGTCATCTGAATGCTCGTCTGATGACTGTTGTTATACGCAAACTCTACCATGTACAGGTGATCCTCCCAACACAATTCGAAATCCAAAACGTGCATATAAAGCATATCCTCCATCCTCTGATTTGTCCTCTCGGTCTGCCCATCTGTTTGCGGATGAAAGGCTGTGCTAAACTTGAGCTTCGTGCCCAGCAAACGATGAACATGCCTCCAATCGTCGGACGTGAACCATCAATCACAGTTGCTAACAATGCTGCGAGGGACACCATGTAATCGAACAATGTTCTCCACATATAGCTTTGTCTGCTTCTCCACTGAATCGCTTTTTTGGTTTGGGATGAAATGTGCAACCTTAGTCAACCGATCAACGATCACCCAGATCGAGTCATTTTTTAACAGTGATTTTGGCAACCCGTGCACAAAGTCCATGGAAACATCATCAAATTTCCACTCCAGGATTGGCAATGACTTCAAGAATCCTCCTGGTCGTTGACACTCGGTCTTCACTAACGCGCACGTTTGGCACTTTACCACGAAAAAAGCTATATCTTTCTTCATGTCTGGCCACCAGAACAATGTTTTCAAGTCTTGATACATTTTTTACTCCCTGCATGAATCGAGTACTTTGTGAAATGTGCCTCGTACATCAATTCATCGTGCAGTTTCTCATAATTATGAACACAAAGACTGTCATTCCTCCGTAGTTGCCCATCCTCAAGGAGAAACTCGACGTTCGGCCCCTCAGCGGACTCCGACAAATAGCGATGCATGCTCGGATCAAACTTCAATGCCTGCCTCACACGATCAACAATGTCATATTGCACATCCATCCAGCTCAGAACGGCAGTGGAAGACAATCTTTGATCCACACAGGAGATTTCCAATGCCTCAACTCACGTGTCAAACACGCATCGTAAGCCAGAATCCAACTCTCTTGCGCCGGGGCTAGACGATTCAGAGCATCTGCTACCATGTTCCCCTTCTCAGGGGTATAAAGTATATCGAATGTGTAGTCCCCCAGGAACTTCATTCATCTCCGTTGACACATATTCAGATCTTTCTGATCCAATGGTACTTCAAGCTCTTATGGTCCGTAAAGATTTCGACCTTTACGTCATACAAGTAGTATCTCCACAAATTCAGAACAAACACCACAGACGCAACTCTAAATCGTGTATTGAGTATTTTTTTCATGCACATTCAACTGGCGTGAACCGTAGCCGATAACTTTACCAAATTGACATAAGACGCAGCCCAGACCACTACCCGAGGAAACACAGTACATTTGGTACCCTTCAGTCCCACAAGGCGAACATAGAATAGGGGAGGAAATCAGTCGACACTTCAGCTCCTTGAAAGCTCGAGCACACACTGGCGTCAAGACAAACCGTTGATCCTTCCTAGTCAGCGTAGTGAGAGGAAGTGCAATCCGCGAAAAGTTCTTCACAAAGCGCCTGTAATAGCTGGCAAGCCCCAAAAATCTCTAGACTTCTGCTACACTTCTCAGCCCAGGCCACTCTCGGATCACTGCAACCTATGTTATTAAAGGTGCAAGGCCCACCGAGACGCAAAGGGGTCCTGGAGCCTAGGTGCAGCCGCGCGCCTGAGGCACGTGAGGCGCAAAAATGGGGAAAAAATAGAATCAGCGAGTTGGGCGCCCAATTTCAGCGAGTTGGGCGCCCAATTTCAGCGAGTTGGGGGCCCAATTTCAGCGCCTTGGGCACCCAATTTCAGCGTCTTGGGCCCCCAATTTCAGCGTCTTGGGCCCCCAATTTCAGCGTCTTGGGCGCCCAATTTCAGCGCCTTGGGCGCCCAATTTCAGCGCCTTGGCCGCCCAATTTCAGCGCCTTGGCCGCCCAATTTCAGCGCCTTGGGCACCCAATTTCAGCGCCTTGGGCACACCTCAGGTGCGCCTTGGGAGCGCCTCAGGTGCGCCTTGGGAGCGCATCAGGTGCGCCTTGGGAGCGCCTCAGGTGCGCCTTGGGAGCGCCTCAGGTGCGTCTTGGGCGCGCCTCAGGCACATCGCCCGCCTAAGGCTTGCCAAGGCAGATCGGAGTACGCCCAGTGCGTCTGGCGCCTCAGGAGCGCCTAGGCGTGCGCCTTGATAACACAGGCTTCAACTTTCGTCAAATCTACCGCAATGCCCTCCCCACTGACGATGTGCCCCAGAAATGTCATCAACGGTTGTCAAAACTCGCACTTAGAGAATTTTGCATACAACTAATGTCTCATCAGGACGGTCAGGACTGTACGAAGGTGGTCGGCATGCCCAAGGTTGTCAGGATCAAGATCCTAGATGAGATCGTTTCGAGGTTGGATCGGATTGGATCGAGAATCGCTTTACAAAATCTGGATCGATTTACAAAATCTGGATCGATTTACAAAATCTGGATCGTATGATTGTAAGATCCCATGATCCAGATCGCGATCCTGGCAACTATAGGCATTCTCTTCCTTGTACTGCGAGTACACCATAATATCATCAATGAAGAGTTGAAGACGATAACAAACAGATCCAGGCACTCCTGGAAATCTCTATTCATCAAATTCATAAAGACATACGGCGCATTTGTGAGCCCAAAGGGCATCACGCCATCACCGTGAACTTATAATGCATGTAACGTGTCTTGTAAGCAGTCTTTGGGATGTCAAACTCCTGTATCCTGAGCTGATAGTATCCAGACTTTAAATCCAGCTTTGAGTACGTCGTGGATCCTACCAACTAATCAAACAGATCATCAATGCGGGGAATCGGATACTTATTACTTTCCGTCAACTTGTTCAATCCCTAAAATCTATGCACAGGCGCAAACTACCATCCTTATTCTTCACGAAAAGGATCGGTGCACCCCATGGTGACGAGCTCTGCCATTTCTTTTGACGTCGTGTGGTAAGGCGAGCGTGACACGGGTTTGGCACGCGACACTAGCTCAATGCAAAAATCGATTTTCCCTCTGGGGGGACTCCGGGAAGCTCATATGGAAAGACGTTCGCGAATTCTCCAACAACAGGTACGTCACATAGCTTAGGCTTACGCTCTGAAGCCTCTTCTAATACAAAAAATAGATTTGCGCCTTTTCGAGTTGTTTTCACTACTTGGAGGGCAGTCATCAGGGTTTTGCCCGCACCCTGCAGACCAGTAAAACGAGTTTGACCTCTGCATCCTCCGCCTAACAGGACTTCTTTTGACTTGCAATCAATATACGAGCTTTGTTTTATTATCCAATCCATGCTGAAGATGACAACAAACTCTGACAGCGAGAGCAGTGCGGCCTCCATGTCAAAGTCTTGTTCTCCAATACGAACCTTCACACGGCTCTTCCTCCTCATACCCATTAAGCACCCATTAGGTAAAAGCGGGTCCAACTTCACTTCTGCCAACATACAAGGTACTCTGACTCGCACGACAAAGTCTTTTGATAAGGAGTACGACACACCGGTGTCGAACAATGTTCTCGCCAGATGATTGAATACAAATATGAATCCAAAGAGTTATAAGCAATATGAATGACAGTAATTAAAACATAATTGTACCTGTCACGACGTCATTCTGCCAAATGGCATCCTGCTGTCCGAGCGCGAAGACCCTCGGCTGAGTCGGTGGGTACTGGCAGGTTGATGACTCTGCAGCCTTACCTTTCTCTGCATAGCTGGGTCCTGCGGCCCTGGGGGCCTCCAATGCCAATGTGTCAATCCTCGGACGACCGCGACGGCAGAAGCGAGCGACGTGTCCTACCATCCCACACTTGTAGCAAGTGATGAGACCTTGACCCGTAGTCACTCCTGAAGCGATAGACTGCTTTGGCACGTAGCTCACCTGCATCTGCCTCTTATTATGACTCCTGAATTCTGATCTCCCATGGGACTTCGGCACCTTGAACCCAGTGCTCTTTGATTGAAATCCCCTGCGGCGCTGAACTCTTTTCAATTTCATCTCGTACGCTCTTGCCTCCTCCACCAGGGCATTGAATCCAAGGGGCTTGGGCCCTAACAGATTCAACCTCAGCTCATCACTTAACCCATCAAAGAACCTGCGGGTTTTGGTCTTCTCCTTGGCTAATAATCCACCAGAGTAGCGGCCTAAGCGGGTGAACTTGTGGAGATACTCATCCACCTTTATGTCCTGCTGCAGTAGATGAAAGAACAGAGCTCCAGACGAGTCGCCTCAAGTATGAAGCACAACAAGAAGGTTTCAGAGAATTCCTACATCGATATCTCTGTCAGCTCACTTTCGCGGTAACTCATATCTGCTTGTTCTTTCCACCAAAGTCTCGTCTCCCCATTGAGTAGGAAGGTGAAAAGAGTTACCATCTGCTCCCTGACAGTTTGAGTGACAGCCAGCTATGAAGCACCGACGCTTCAAAATGCCCAACATGTCAGTGTCGGACTCTCCGAGACTCGTCCGACTCTCTGACACGCGTGTCGGAAGTCCGACACGTTGGCTCAAGCGGGACTCGCGTGTCCTGCTCAATCGGACACGCATGCCTAAACTAGTTACGCATGGTGAGTCGAGAGGCAATTTGTCTTCAAAGTGCAATTTTTGTGAAAATTGTTTTATAAGTTCATATAAAAGAATGAGAGCGCATTTCTTAATGATTGGTGAAAAAGAAATTGGAAAGTGTATAAAAGTCTCAAGCAGTGATCTATTTGAGATGGAAAAACTAGAAGAAGAGGTGAATGCAATAATAGCGAGTCTTGCTCCTAAAAAGGTGTCTTTGTCATCTTCTACCATTTCAAGTAGTGAAGATGGATCTACTAGTGGGGTGGTTATTTTCTCTAAAAAGGAAAGATTAAAAGTGGGGGAAAATATTTGCTTGAGAATTCATTATTTTTACTGATGATGTATAATGGTAGTGTGCTAATGTTTTATCATTTTTTGACATTTTGTTATGTTTTACATTTTAATAATTGATGAGTAATATTTAAACATGACGTAGTTTATTTGAATATTTGTTAATTGTTTATTTTTTATTTTTTGTTAAATGTTTTAAGATTTTCATAATTATAAAAAAAATATTTAATATATGTGTCCTACCATGTCGGGATATGGTATTTTTTGAGAATTAATGAGTCACGTGTCGGTGTCAGTGCAACATAGGCAACCAGAGTTCGCCTAATTTTGGACAGTCAATCCTCGGCTTCAGTAGTTGTCTCGCTCCCAGAGAAAGATGGTGGATTGAAGCTCAAGAAATGCTTCAAAGGATCATCCCGCGCTCGAAGATCAATACACGGCACCGCAGCAGCAACAGGTACCGCAGCAACACCAGGTACCGCAGCAGCAGCGGGTGCAGCAACAACATCAGGCGCCAGAGCAGCAATAGGTACCGCAACAACAGGAGATACCTCAACAGCAAGAGGTACCTCAATAGTAGGAGGTACCACAGTAGCAGCAGGTACCACAACAGCAAGAGGTACCACTGCAGTAGGAGTGGCAGATATGGCGAACTAGTAGCAGTAGACCCAGAAGTACTGCTATCGGCGACATTGCGGGATGGGCCTGCACCACTCCTAATTGCCTAAACACACAAAAATACACAATTTAGCGGTATAAAGTAGTCAAAGTAGAGAATTTGGAACGTTCAAGTTCCCCAAAACAAACACGCGCGTTTCGTCATTCCTACGTGGACATTCTGCTTACGCTCAACTATTTAGGTTCTTGCACTGTACGTGTTCACCGCTCGTTAAAAAGGGTTCATCCTGAAACCTAAATACTATCGGATCGTGAAACCTAAAGTCCGATACCAATTGTAACATCCCTGGCCTGCAAATATAATATAGCATGGGTCCGGCCAGGGCTCTACGACATATAACATCCACAAACCTAAAAATGTTATTAATTGATAATAGGAAAACTAATCAACCATTTTAGAATTCATACAAAAGGCTACAACGAAAATTGAGAAATTCCCAAATAAACAGGAGCCCGAATGTCCACAGCTAATAAGAAAACGGTACTAAAAAAACACGGTATTAAGGCCTTACATGACTTTCAAAATAGAACAGAAGGCTACAAGAAAACCAAAAAGGGAGACAATGATCTCAGCTCCTCAGTAACTCATGGGCTCTGGCCCACTACACACTGCTATGAGCTGCGCCACCTGAAACCAAGAACAAAAGGGCGGTGAAACGAAGATAAACATGGGGCTTACCAACACAACGTAAAGAACCCTCCCCCCGGCCATCCTAGCGGACTCCGGAGCGAGTACGTCGCTCTCCTGTAAGTATGCACGCAAACCAAAAATATGCAACCAAAGAACAAAGGACAAAAAAACCAAGGGACGCGCTAAACGTCACCTTTCAAACCACCACACATGAGTTATAGACACCCCGGAATCGCACGATCTAAGCTTCGATGCTAAGTGTAATAATGTGATCGTGACTCTAGATATGAACTCGTTACTCATAGCAACAAGATGTACAATACATACAACTGCCCTACTAAGGACCGGTTTGGAAATAACAAACTACAGCTGCCCTTTTGAAGCGGCGGAGGACTGGTCAGGAGATATACGACCTATAACTGCCTTTTTAACGCGACAGAGGACTGGTAAGAAGATATATGACCTACAACTGCCTTTTTGACGCGGCAGAGGACTGGTCAGAAGATATACGACCTACAACTGCCCTTTTTATGAGGCAGAGCTCTGGTCTAAGAAACAACCTACAAGTGCCCTTTTTGGGAGTGGCAGAGGACTGATCTAGGAAGGTATAAACTACACAAGGACGGGAAAATCAACCCGGACACAAAAACCCGCAATGTCATCGTTCTACCGGGCAGAACACGGGCCTGTCTAGGATGGGGCATTCACGAATAAAGCCCATGAATTACTGCTACCACTACGACGAAAGGCACGGGACATTCTCGTTTGCGCACTTAAGGCTAATCGCAACGCACAATGCAGAAACATCATCGATTCGGGGATATCATCACGGGTAGGCTTCACACAGCATGCCTAAATCCAGACTCACGCGTCGGATCTCTAAAGCACATTTATGTCAGGGACGGACACAATCGACCCGGAGGTTCGCAATGAACCAAGTGAAACACACATCGCGTCCAATTGAAGGCGGGTGACCCTCCTAAGCAAAATAAAAGCAAGAAACTACACCGAGGGCGCAATCTCACGCCCTGGCGGAGTCCCCACTCTCCACCGTGTAGCGGGAGAGGGATTCTACATGCAGTTCACACGAACATGTGTCGGGGTTGCAATCTCACGCCATGGAGTCCCCGTCCTCAACTGAAGCGGCGTGAGGGGACACTCAATGCTCGAAAATCAGCATACGCACAAAGTACAGAAAATAACGCTCCGAAGACCGGGGAAAAGGGTCGTTACCCTTGGAGTGCGTCTCGGAGGCATTTTGACTTGCACGAAACTCGACGGTTAGCGTTCGTAGCGGCTGCCTTCCACGAATCTGACCTCCACTCGGATAATCGAGTCGCCAATCAACCTTCCAAGCTCACAACGGAGCTTGCTCTCCTCTTGGTCGGGCAAGAGATGGGAGAAAGGGGGTTGGCAACAACGGTTGGCAAGTAACCACCGGCCACCAAGGATTTCTCCTCCCAAACGGCTAGCAACCAAAACCACGACGATGAAAACTGAATCTTTGCCCTCACCTGGTCGAACACCAAATATACTCAAATGGGAGGCCCTAGGGCTCGACAAGGACAAGAGTAGGTCGAATGGGGCTCTTCCTCCTAGACGGCTCGAATGACAAGGGATCGCTCCTCCGCCATATGATTCGGTGGCTCTACACGGGTAAGAGCGGCGTTGGCGCCACCGGCAGTGGTACGGTGGAGGGTGGAGGCGAGACCCTTTTCCTCCTACAGGTCGGCGGCGCACACCGTAGACCGGGGGTGGCTCCTCCTATCTTTTCCAAGCGGCACCCGAGAGAGCAAGATCGGGAGAAAAGGAGAGCTTGGGAGAGGACTTGTGGCTGCTTCATGCGAGAGAAAGGGATCAGGAGGGAGAGTCGATTGCTCAGGTTTTTGAGAGGGGGTTATATAGACATAAAACCAAAATGGCTAAGCGCACCCCACTCTGCTATTCGCACACCGCCCATTAAATTTTAAATTTTTGGGGGGTTACATGCCACTGTATGTGAGAGTATATCAAAAACCCAGGCTAAGTGTCAAATAGGGAGAAATACTAATCGTAAGCACCATAGGTGGGGAGACAGATACTTCCTTAATATTAGATACAGTGACAAGCATAAAATCCAAATCAAATGGAAAATGGAGGAGAAGTGGGAAAATCAAAGCAGGTATTCGGATGAAATGTGACAACCTTGTTACAAATAGTCACTGGCTAGATGAACGGTAACATTTATACCCCTTTAATTAATTTGAATATATAGTAGGTAGTAGTGTCCTCAAACTTCTAGCAAGATGCAAGTTCTAAACATAGGCAAGACAGCCAAAATTGCCAAAAGATAAGATGAAATGTGTAGCAAGTATAATGTAACAAGTAATACATTATTTTGGGCTTTGCTTATATGAACAAATTAAATAACGATAATTTATTTTTTTAAATTTCAATTTTGAAATAATGAAGACAGAAAAGTTGCACTTTCAGGAAAGAACTGTGAATCCAAAGTGCATTTTATGAAGATAGTTTCTTTAAACGTTGCTGCAAAATATTATTTGGCATACCTCCAAAGATATTGTAGCTCCAGACGTTGCACCAATGTCATAGCCATAGAGCAGTCCTCCAAGTGCTGGAAATAAGAACCTAAACCTTATCTAATTATTCAAAAAATTATAAGCTGAGAGAACAAAAAGAGTACCAATCTTCATACTAAATGAAGTATATGTGATCGGCACCCAGATACAATAGACAGACTCACATTTTTCCATGCTAACAAATAATAAAATGTAGACATGGAGGAAGAAAAAGATGAAAGTTACACTAATCAAATAGAAAGAAATAAAAAAGAGACATACAAACCCAAATACCAGATAAACAGTAAAATTTGCTGAAAGAAGAAGTGATGTTGATTCACTACTAAAACGCTCTTCCAAACAAAATGCAACTAGACTAATATTTCACCAAACGGAATATTGAAAAACAAGCTTTCCTATGTTAGGACCAAAAAATTTACATAGCCACACTATTTGGGCTTGTTTAGAAATTAAACAAAAACGCAACCAGTATGATGCGAAATGGAAACGTGGACCTGCAGCACTTCTTATTTTTGCTCTGGTTTTCTATCGTGTCTCTCACCCGTCTCCCCCCTGCTTTTTATAGTTTTTCCTACGGGTCCCGCCTCCGTGTATCTTCTGCGGCCTGTCGAGGCTTGTCGCAGCCCCTCTTCCTACTCGTTGCGCTGGCTTCCTGCATCTTCTTCGTTGTCGTCATCTTGGTCGCCTGCCGTTTTTCAGACACTGTTGGGATCGCTGCTCGGATCGCCGCTCTCCTACCGACTTCTTTGTTGTCGTCTACTTTACTGGGATCTCTGCTCTTGTCGTCATCAGTTTGCCCGGTGTCCTACTTTAACCGCATGGCCGCTTACCCTCATTTGTTCGCCCGCACTCCAGTTATTATCCGAAAACTGAGACCAGCACCTGCCCGCTATGTTTCTCTGAGCCTTCCTCCTCGCGAGGTCTGTTTTTTGACTACCATCCAATCTTCATCTTCTCGCAAGATATTTGCCCCCAGCTGCTAAGCTCGCCGCATCGCAGCTCCTGATTTTGGTTTCAGCCTGCACACTCCTGCTCGCCGCAAGCTTAACCGCAGCCGCTTGTCACGAACTCGCTTGGATGGCTCGATCATGACTAGATGGGGTTAAGCCCATGGAGGATTCTAGTGAATTCTAGAGGGAATGTTGGAGAGAAGTCTAAAGTGATCTCTCGGGAACGTTCTAGATGATTCAGGATGCTTGTACATATTGGAAGTGTATAGAAGATTCTAGAGTAGGCTATATTCTAGATCCTTCCAACTTTTGGAGGGAAATTCTTTGGGGCTCTATATAAGGAGGAGACCCCCTCATTTGTAAATCACCAAGTTTTGGAATAGCATTTGAGTTCTCTTACTTTCTTGCTCTCTCTTACTCTCTTGTGCTCTTGTGTTCTAGTTTTCGTTGCATTCCCACCACCGTTCTCTTGAGTGAGGCTGACTTAGCTAGCCGCAAGTGGTGGCAAGAGGAGCTAAGGCCGTGCGCGACGTGGTCAAGGAGACTAGTCCGTAACAGTTGGTATCAGAGGGAGGTTGATCGTGTGGTGCTGCAATGGTGAACGAGGGAAACAACTCGAGCGTTGTTGACGATAGGGAAGTCGTGGAACACCAAGGCCGCGGGAAGAAGAGGGATCATAGCAGGCCGCGAGAAGGAACTTCGATGGATCAGACCCTCATGTTGCTGGCAAATCGAGTGGAAAGGGTGGAAGGTAACTTTGAAACTCTTGAAACTCATGTCCTTGAAGAATTTGAGTCCATCAAGGAGTCTACCCAGACTTGGCTTGATGCTCAACCGATATTGGAGGTACGCCTTGCTAAGATGGAGGAGGTCATCCAAGCGATGCGAAACGGCTTTGATGAAATGCGGGAGGAGGTAACTCTTTGCCGACGAGCAGTGGCTAACGACGGAGGCAATGTGGCGATTGGCAACCCGAGGATGGAGGTTCCAAAGCCCAAGGCGTTTGGAGGCAAGCGCGATGCCAAAGAGGTGGAGAACTTCATTTGGCAGATGGAGCAGTATTTCGAGGGATGCGGTGTTGAGGATCAGGCAGTCAAGGTAAAACAAGCTTCTTATTATTTGATAGATGTTGCTTCACTTTGGTGGCGAAGGAAGCAAGGTGACATCGAGAAGGGCTTGTACCGCATCGATACTTGGGATGAGTTCAAGCGTGAACTCAAGCGACATTTCTATCCGGAAAATGTCATCTATGAAGCAAAGAAGAAGCTAAGGGAATTGAAGCATAAGGGAAGCATTGCGGAGTATGTCAAGGAATTCACTACCATTATGCTGCAAATTCCCAATATGTCGGATGAAGATCTCCTTTTCTTCTTCGTGGATGGTCTTCAACATTGGGCTAGGCAGGAGTTGCAGCGGCGAGATGTCAAGACATTGGATGAAGCAATTGCTGCAGCAGAGTCCCTTGTCGAATTCCAACGACACCCGGATGCGGCAAAGCCAAAGAAGGATAAGGGTGATCATGGAAAAGGTGGGGGAGAGAAGCAAGACTTCAAGAAGCCCAACTTCCAGCGACAGGATGCAAGGAAGGACTACGAAGAGAAGAAGAAGGCCTTCGTTCCAAAGGGAGGATGCTTCTTATGCAAGGGACCGCACGCGATGACCAGTTGTCCAAAAGCGGGAATGCTTTCATTAATGGTTGAAGGCAATGCTGCAGCGACAGAGGAAGGTACGTCCGCACAAATGGGTTCATTGCAATTATTGAATGCTTTGAACGTCAAACCCTCTCCAGCGGCGAAAGGGTTGATGTTTGTCGAGGCGAAAGCAAATGGGAAGGTTACAAAAGCATTGCTTGATACGGGAGCGACGCACAACTTCATGACCGAGCAGGAGGCAAAGAGGCTTGGTCTTCATGTCTCCAAGGGTGACGGCTGGTTGAAGACGGTGAATGGAGTGGCGAGACCGCTGCAAGGTGCTTCACGCGGAGTGGAGTTGCAGATAGGAACTTGGAAGGGCCAAGTCGACTTCTCCATTGCTCCGATGGATGACTTCCAAGTCGTGCTTGGCATGGATTTCTTTGTGAAGGTGCGTGCTATTACGATGCCATTCTGCAGATCTATGTGCATCATGGAGGAAGGGTCTCCGTGCATGATCCCGGCGGTGGAAGGGCCACCAACAAATGGGAAGCAGCTATCGGCTATGCAAATAGCCAAAGGCATAAAGAAAGGCGAGGTGACTTATTTAGCCACCTTGAAGGAGGAAGCAGCGGCAGCGGAGGATGAGGAGGTACATCCTTTGGTGAAGCAAGTCTTGAAGGAGAATCAAGATGTGATGCCAGCGGAGCTGCCGAACAAGCTACCACCTCGGAGGGAGGTGGATCACGAGATCGTGTTGGAGCAAGGGGCGAAACCACCTGCAATGGCGGCATATCGCATGGCTCCACCAGAATTGGAAGAGCTTCGCAAGCAGTTGAAGGAGCTACTTGACACGGGAAAGATCCGACCGTCAAAAGCACCGTATGGGGCACCGGTGCTGTTCCAGAAGAAGAAGGATGGGTCCTTGCGGATGTGTGTGGACTATCGTGCACTCAACAAGGTAACTGTGAAGAACAAATACTCTATTCCGTTGATTGCTGACTTGTTCGACCGGATAGGGAGTGCGAAGATCTATTCCAAGATGGACTTGCAAAAGGGCTATTACCAAGTCCGCATTGCTGAAGGGGATGAGCCAAAGACGACGTGCATCACTCGCTATGGGTCCTATGAGTGGTTGGTCATGCCGTTCGGCTTAACAAATGCTCCAGCGACGTTTTGCACTTTGATGAACAGGATATTTCATCCTTATCTTGATCAGTTCGTGGTGGTCTATCTTGACGATATCGTAATCTACAGCAATTCTATGGAGGAGCATGTGGAACACCTCCGCATCATCTTTCAGGCCTTGCGGGAGAACGAGTTGTATGTGAAGAGATCGAAGTGCACATTCGGAGTAGAGGAGGTTCACTTCCTTGGACATGTCATTGACCATGGAAGGTTGAAGATGGATGCAGCCAAGATTCAAGCGATCGTTGATTGGGAGCCACCGACGAAGGTAACCGAGCTAAGATCGTTCCTTGGTCTTGCAAACTATTATCGGCGGTTCATTCAGGGCTACTCAAGGAGAGCGGCTCCATTGACGGACTTGCTGAAGAAGGACAAGACTTGGGCTTGGAATGAAGGATGTCAACAGGCCTTCGAAGATCTGAAGTTGGCAATGAGCACCGAGCCGGTGTTGTCATTGCCGGACTTTGGGAAGGAGTTCGAGGTGCAAATGGATGCTTCGGACTTTGCCATTGGCGGAGTCTTGATGCAGGATGGGCATCCCATTGCCTATGAAAGTCAGAAGCTGAATGAGACGGAGCGGCGATACACCGTCCAGGAGAAGGAGATGACAGCCATCATCCATTGCTTACGGGTGTGGCGACACTACTTGCTGGGAGCGAAGTTTGTAGTCAAGACGGACAACGTTGCTACAAGCTACTTCCAGACGCAGAAGAAGTTGTCTGCCAAGCAGGCACGGTGGCAAGACTTCCTGGCATAGTTCGATTACACCTTGGAGTACAAGCTCGGGAAGGTGAATGTGGTTGCGGATGCCTTAAGCCGCAAAGCTGGACTTGCCGCTATGACAACGGCGAAGGGAGAGTTGCTAGCCAGGATCAAGGAAGGGCTGCAACAAGATCCGTTGGCAAAGGAGTGGATGCAAGCGGCAAAGGAGGGGAAGACCAAACAGTTTTGGGTGGAGGATGAACTCCTCTACACCAAAGGGAAGAGACTCTACATCTCGAAGTGGGACAACCTGCGGAGGGAGTTGATCAAGGAGTGTCATGACACTCGATGGGCAGGACATCCAGGCCAAAAGAGGACCATGGCGCTTGTGGAGATCATGTACTATTGGCCAAGGATGAAGGAGAGCGTGGACACCTACGTGAAGACCTGTCTTGTATGCCAACAAGACAAGGTGGAGAACCGGCAACCAGCGGGATTGTTGGAACCTTTGCCTGTGCCAGATCATCCATGGCACACCGTGACATTGGACTTCATCAGCGCGCTGCCAAAGTCGGAAGGATTTGGGTCTATCATGGTGGTTGTAGATAGATTCTCCAAGTACGGGACGTTCATCCCAAGAACAAAGGATTGCACTGCAGAGGAGGCGGCACAGGGGTTCTTCAAAGAAGTGGTGAAGCATTGGGGGCTACCACTAAACATCGTCAGTGATCGGGACCCTCGCTTCACGGGGAAGCTTTGGACGGAGCTGTTCAAGATGATGGGTTCGCAGTTGAACTTCTCTACTAGTTTCCACCCGCAATCAGATGGGCAGACCGAGCGGGTGAACGGCTTGTTGGAGTGCTACTTGCGGCACTTTGTCAGTGCCAATCAGCGGGATTGGGCAAAGATCTTGGATGTTGCCCAATTCTCCTACAATTTGCAAAGGAGCGAGTCGACGGGGAGGAGTCCTTTCGAGCTGGCGACAGGATGTCAACCGCTCACACCACATGCATTGGCAATCAGCCAAGGAGAAGGAAGGAGCCCAGGAGCATTTCAGATGGCTAAGTCATGGGCGGAGCAAAATGACTTGGCCAAGGCTTGCTTGGAGAAGGCCAGGAAGCGCATGAAAAAATTGGCTGACATGAAAAGAAGGCCGCAGGAGTTTGGCCTCGGCGACAAAGTAATGGTAAAGCTTCTACCCCAACAATTCAAGGTGTTGCGGAGCATGCACAAGGGATTGTTGCGGAAGTATGAAGGGTCGTTCGAGGTGATCGGCAAGGTGGGCAAGGTGTCATACCGCCTTGATCTACCAAGTTTGTTGAAGATTCATCCGGTCTTCCACACTAGCATGTTGAAGCCTTATCATGAAGATCAGGAAGACCCGGGGCGAGGAGAATCACACAGAGCACCTCCGATCATGACCAAGTCATTTGAGAGGGAGATTGATCAGGTGTTGTCAAAGAGGGTGATACGGCGACGAGGAGTCCCGCCGAGCACTCAATTCCTCATCAAATGGAAGGGACGACCAGATTCGGAGGCAACATGGGAAACCCTTGAAGACTTGTGGCAATTCAAGGAGTTCATTCAGCAGTTCGAGGCGACGAGGACGCCGCCAGGATAGGTGGGGGAGAATGTCACGAACTCGCTTGGATGGCTCGATCATGACTAGATGGGGTTAAGCCCATGGAGGATTCTAGTGAATTCTAGAGGGAATGTTGGAGAGAAGTCTAAAGTGATCTCTCGGGAACGTTCTAGATGATTCAGGATGCTTGTACATATTGGAAGTGTATAGAAGATTCTAGAGTAGGCTATATTCTAGATCCTTCCAACTTTTGGAGGGAAATTCTTTGGGGCTCTATATAAGGAGGAGACCCCCTCATTTGTAAATCACCAAGTTTTGGAATAGCATTTGAGTTCTCTTACTTTCTTGCTCTCTCTTACTCTCTTGTGCTCTTGTGTTCTAGTTTTCGTTGCATTCCCACCACCGTTCTCTTGAGTGAGGCTGACTTAGCTAGCCGCAAGTGGTGGCAAGAGGAGCTAAGGCCGTGCGCGACGTGGTCAAGGAGACTAGTCTGTAACACGCTGCACTCTTTTGTCTTGTCGCAAGTCTAGCCGCGGCCACTTCTTTTTGTCTAGTTGCTAGTCTCTCTTGTATAACCGCACCAGAGTTTTGCTCCAATTGCTACTGCTCCAAACCGCCCCAGTGTTGTGCTTCTTGTTCGCTCTCCTTGCCCCATGTTCTCTGTGTCCGCTTTAGCCGCCAGTGAGCTCCAGGGAGTCCATTGATGTGCCCTCCCTTCCTGCTTGTGTCGAGATACCTATTCCTGAAGTCCGTGATGAGTTGTGGATCACCACTATTTCTCTAGTGGGAAGAAGAATTTTGTCGAATGGGTGCATTCTGTCCGTCGTGTTCTTCAAACGAAGGGTTTTTTGAATCATGTAGCTAAGGACTCCCCTTCTGCTCCCACTGACGGTTGGCTTCGTGATGATGGCCGGGTCTAGACATGAATCCTCAACTCCCTGGATGGTGAACCTTATTGTATAGCCATGTATTATAAGATGGTCAAGGCTATGTGGGATGAGCTTCATTCCCTCTATTTCAGCAAGGAAAACCTTCAACATCTGCTTGACATCATCACGGATCATCAATCTCTCGACTCCGGAGGTGTTGGTGACTTAACCTCCTTTGTTGCGCGGTCCAAAACTTTAGTTGAGGCATGGACTCAACATCAACCTCCTACTACTGATCTTGTTGCGCAGCGTGCTCAAAAAGAAGTGGTTGGTATTGTCATGATGATGGCTCGTGTTCCGTCTCATCTTCACAGTGTTCGGGATCAGATCCTCTCCTCCACTATTCCCTCTTTCTCCAAATTCAGAGTATTATTGACATCTTGTAGGAAAGTTGATTTAACTTACAATTACAAGACCAGACATCTCATTTGTTGTTGGGGTTGTCAGTTGATTCATGCATTCTCCACGGATGTTACATCTCCGGGTTGTCAAGCGCATCCTAAGATATCTGAAGACAGCCCCTAGACAAGGGCTTGTATACAAATCTTCTTCCTCTTCTACTCTGTCGTTGGTTGCTTATTCAGATGTTGATTATGCTGACTCCCTGGATGATCGGCATTCCACTAGTTGATTTTGTACCTACTTCGGAGGACAACTTATTATTTGGTGCAGCAAGAAACAATATGTGGTTGCACGCACTTCAGCCGAAGTAAAATATCATTCGATGACATCTGTTGTATCTGAGCTTACGTGGTTATAAAGTCTCTTAGATGATTTGGAAGTCAAGCTTTCCTCACCATTTACTTTATTTTGTGAAAGTCAAGCGGCTATACACATTATCAAGAATCATAATTTTTATAAGCGGACCAAACACATTGAAGTTGACTGTCACTTCATTCAGGAGAAAGTTCAGGTGAAGAAGCTAGAATTGAAACATGTTCTAGTTGCTGATCAAGTTGTTGATCTTCTCACTAAGGTCTTACCACGTGTGTTATATTATCAGTTCTTGTCCAAGCTTGGTGTTTATGATTTGTATGCTCCAGCTTGCAGGGGAGTGTTAGAAGAGAGATCAGTAAAGGCCCAAAGAAAGGCACATCTAGGGCCCTCTTCCACCTTTTGTATTAGTCTCACATCTTAGATTAGGATTACTTCCCTCCTTTCTCTTCCTATATCAATATACAAGTACTTGTATTCATGTGGAAAAATAGATAAATTAATAAAAATTTCAATTTATTTCTCTGTATTCTGGTATTTTCAACAAACACCAACACTCCACTAGATGGCAAATAAATGCCAAATCTTCCACATCATAACTCATACAAGATAAAGCAGATAATCAAATCTTTTATTTCTGGAAGCATTTAAAAATTTCCATATTAGCGTTCTTCTGGTAAATGGAAGGGGTACACTTCGGAGGGAATACTACTCGGAATAAGTACTACACTATACTCACTGATGGAGGTTTGGGTAATTGCATTTTGTACTTCAAATTGGAGTGGTTTTATTGAGTTGTGTTAAACCACCACACCTATTTTCCATTCCAAAGCCCGGGTCAAGAATTGGAGAGGTAGGGTCAATTATAAGCACGAGTGGACCGTCTGGGTATGCAGTGTGAAACTAATTTTGGCATGCCTTTTTTTTGTTAATGTTGGACCGTTCAACACACCTCCTCAGTGTGAACCCCCCTCTGATACCATGTTAAACCACCACACTCATTTTCTATTTCAAAACCCGGGTCAAGAATTGGAGAGGCGAGGTCAATTATAAGCACGAGTGGACCGTCTGGGTAGGCAATGTGGAACTAATCTTGGTGTGTCTTTTTTTGGTTCATGCTGGACCATCCAACATACCATGTAAAGTATTGTGGCATCACTCCCCAAAATCACGCAGTTCGGGGAGGTGTTGTCATCCCGCTTATACACCCAGAACCAAAGAGCACGCTAGATTGTGTGGGACTAAAACGCCCTTTTTAACGAGTTGAGACACACGCTCGGACATCACCGTTCATTCCACGTAGCGCACTCAACAGGTTGGAATGGTAACAATTGATGATTTATTAGTCATATTAATGAAAATACTTTCTTTCTAGTAATAAGTGGAATCCACAAAGATGTTGATCTCTCCTGAGGAACTCACGACCAAGACCGAAGTTGATGAAGAAAAAGCGTTCGGTCGGACATCATCGCCACGACAATGAAGCTCGTCAGGGAAAGAATTTGAAAACCATGGTTGAAGAACCGGAAGAATGGACTTTTGATGGCGACGAGCCTGGGAAGGCAATAATCCACAGGCTTCGGAAGCATTTCGAACCGCGTTGGACCAAACTGGATTGGGGGAAGCCCACGAGACTCTGGTTGATGAGAGCGAGCGAACAACCGGGCTAGCTCTGGAGCCCACTGTGCGAGGTTGGACATTCCTTTTCTTTGTGACTTCGTGTTTTGGTCAAGACAGTACCTCTTACTCATTCTAAGTTTGTAGTCCTACCATGCAGCCACGCCTGCGAACGCCGCTTCGACTGAGCCAAGCCCGCGGCCCCCCTCTCCGGGGTGGTGCAAAAATCTATTCCACTAACATCGGAACCCGCTTCACAGCAACAGCAGCAGGCTCCTCGCAGCAACGACACTCGCCCCCTGATGGGGACCATGAGGTTTAAGATGGGGCAACTACCTCTGCCACCTCCTCCCCCCACGGATATTCGAGATCGACCTCCGCCACCCCTCTTTCAAGATAGGGGGATAGGCGTCCAGGTTCATCAGCGTCTGCTTCCTTTGCGAGGAACCTGAGGTCGGAAGACCGCAGGAAGGTCTCCGTCGATATCCCAGCGCACTCGCACATTCGGTGGCCAAAAACCTCGCGCGCGCACTCCCCAGGACATAGAGGGGGTCATCACGGGGACGAACAGGAGGTTGGCATAGTCCTCTTTGTCGCACTCCATCGCCACGCCGGACTTCCACCCCCCCCACCCCCACCCCCGTCATCGGGGTACTCCCCGGCAAATAGCGTCTCCACGGCGCTCTCCCCCTCCTCGCCACCGAGATTCACAACGCCCTGATCACAGACCCGCCACCCCACGAGCGGGTACTTTTACTTTATATTGAACCTCCTTGCGTTTTTCCTATGTTAGCAGCTCAATTGATTGGCTAAAATCCAAACAAGTTGTGCGGCATCCCCGAGCGCCGCTATAATAGACGTCATCGACCCGCCACTACGCGAGTACCAGATGTGTGCGGCCATGACTTTTCTCGAGCTCGAAGCGAGGATAGACCGAGTGGCAGTGAGTGAGCTTAGCCGCCGTGTTACTGCCTCGAGGTTTAAGATGTCCAAGGCTGAAGAGTTTGAGTCCCGGCTAGAGAGCTCGGAGGCGAAGTACTACATCATCAACGTTCTAGATAGGAGTTGCGCGGAACTCGAATATCGGTAGGATTAACTTCAAATAGATCTTTGCGGTATTCGTGCGAGCATGGTGTTGTTGGCACCCTTACTCGTATAGAGGACCACATCCGCCTGAGCGAGAAATTCATGGCAAGGGCCACTAAAGAGATGCAGTGAGCACGCAAGCTGGGGTGGACAGGCCGCCACGTGCAGACCTCGGACCGGCACGCAAATCAGACCACTCTGTGACCTTGAGACTTCTACTTTTAAGCGTAAACTTTTCTCCCTTTTTTTGTAATGCCTGTAATATGAACTTTTTGATTTCTTCGTCTAGTTGCGTCGCTGCTAATCTTATGATTGCGAGTAGTTTAGACGATGCATTTGTTTTATTGCAAATAACTCAGGAAGTCGCGTTATGTGAGTTACAGAACTTGGTACCTAGACAAATATTTTGCGAGGATGAATATACCGGGCTAGCGTGAGTTGCCATCTTACTCGGCTCGCAACCTATCCCCCTTCCACCTTTTCATTTCCCTCTGTCTTCAACGAGTTGTAAACACGTGCATTGTCGCTAAGTTCCTTCGTCACTTAATGGCTCCGGGGGGTGACGTGATGACTCTTCGGCTGACGTATACTCAAACCTTCATCTCCGCAAGATTCAAAAAGTCTATAACTCGCCCAGAAGAACTAGAAAGCTTCCTGCACCAGTTTATGTCCGGCGGTCATAGGGCGAGGTTGTCAGAGAAGGACGAACGCATCAACAGCTTCCCGGAGGGTCAGCTCCCCTTCCCGCTTTCACATTTTGAGGTGGGCTTGTGGCTTCCCTTGTGGCCAGAAGTTTGCCAGATACTGTGATATTATGGGTTGGTCTCGGCTCAGATATACTACAACGGGATGGCGACCATTGTCGGCTACCTGTGTTTCCTTTGTACAGAGAAGATCGTGTTCGACATGTCCGTCTTCTGCAAGGACTTCCACGTCGGTGCAACCAAGGACGACGTGATCTTTCTAGGATGGCACGCATGCACGCTCGTCGACACGTCAAACAAAGTCCATTGGTGGAACAAGTGGTTCGTGTTCGTCATCGGCGACCTCTGTGGCCTCCCATCCCATCCTCAACACCCCCCCCTCCGAAATCTCTCTCCACCATTCTGTAAGGGTTCCGCGAGAACCTGTTCAAGGCACTGAAGGGGCGCAAGTTCGACGTCATCTTCTGGCAACAGCGGGTTGACAGACTTCCCTACCTTATGCCTGGAGAAGGTAGTATTGTCTGAGCTGCGTGGTTTTTGCCGAGGGTCTCTTCGTTCTTCTTGTTGACGTTCTTTGCCAGGAACCTGAACAATCCCGACCTCAGCTCTTCCGATAGCCGGTAAGGCTACTCCCCACGTTTCAGTCAAGCGACATCTACCGCAAAGCACCGAGGGCTCCAAATGAATCTTCTCCTGCTAGGGTGATAGAGCTGATCGTCGGTCTCGGGGTTCCCGTCGAGATATAACGAGACACGGGAGCGCTTTCCAAGAAGAGGAAGGTAGTGTGAGGCAAGTCCGTTGCTCGCAAAAATCCTACCGATGCCGAAAGCGCAAGATCGTCCGGCGGTCAGTCTGACCATCCCAACTACGGGTGAGGAGCGAGGAACAGGGACCTTTACGGCCAGGCAAGCCTGGCCTGGAACATCGAGAAGAACGAGGTCCGCCTAAGCTCGCACTTACCGTCCTGGATTGAGGATGGTGAGCCGAATGACGACGCGTCTAGCGTCTCGTTAGGCTTTTATAGTTGTGTTGATGAGAAGATCCTGGAGGCTGCTTCTCCTCGTTATCTCGCCAACCAGGGCGCTCGAGTTCAGTTGCGGGCTTTAGAGCTCACCCACCGGACATCCCGAAGTCTTTTGGATGCCGAGGAGAAGGTCGAGGTCCTTGAAAAACTGGTCCACCAGCTGGAGAAGTCGCTCGAGATTTCCAATAAGCGGACTAAGGTTTCCTCCTACCGAGATTACGAGGTTATTTTGGCAGTGTTTTTGTTGCCCCTCCTCATCCCGCGATTGTTTTTTATTGGCATGTTTTTAATGTCACATGTTATCTTGCTGGCAGGAAGCCAAAATCATTGTTGCAGACCATCTCCAACTTGGAGGAGTTGAAGGACAATCACGCGGCCTTGGAGGCGTCCCATGTTCGCATTGCTGCGCTCGAGTCCCAGGCCCCGCGGCGAGGGCATCCTCAGAAGCCAGATCTTCTTGCGGCGGGAAGCAAATGCACATGGCGCTTCTGGAGCTATCGCAGATGCGCCGCAAGATTGCTATCGTTGTCGGCGATTTGGTGTTCACCGAGTTGAAGACGGAGAATTACATTACTCCAGAGGGTGAGGATCTGACTACCGAGGAAATTGTCCCCGAGATTTTTAGAAAGGAGGATGGTGAATCCAACTCCTCAGAATACGCGCCTTTTGATGACAAGGAGTTATTAGCCGCAAGATCTGATTTTTTGGCAGTAGTGAGCGTTCTTTTGTTACAGTTTTGCGGTGTAATATACATAGGATGATTCATCACTCTTTTTGCTGCTACTCCTTCTTGCTCGCCTCCATCTACCATCTTGCCTCCTTACTAGACTTTCCTCCTCTAGCTGCGATTCACGCTCACTGCACCAAAGTGTTAAAACCGGAAAAACCTCTACTCCAAAAATTTTGATCTAAGTGCAGCACGAGGTTATTGGTTCCGCGATTCGGCCGACCAGTTCTGAAAACTAGAGCAAAGAATAGAGAGAAAATACTAAGGACCCCAGGCGCTGTAGCAGGAAGGTATCACCAAGTACCATGAAATTTTGGGAGAAACTTCCCCTCCGCAACCAAAATGGTTGATCAAGGTACGAGGATGGCACCACTTAGAGTCTCTAAACTCACAAAAAGAGGGTCTCTAGATTTTTAGGTACCATTCCTCATACCCCTTGGATCTTATTTATAGACAAATCCTGGGGGGAGAGGTCATTATTGCGAGAATAGACTCTCCCCGCGACATATCTGTCGCGAGAACCAAGAAGTTCCTCGCCAAGGGGCGACTTGTGTGTGACTCTCGGCTGGTGTGCGGTCTGAAGGGATTCCTTGCATGGCAGGAGGCTTACAATCTTTCCTCGTCTAACATGCGACTTGAAAGGCTTCCACACCATTAAAGGGGTAATGACCCCCGCTAACTTTGACCTTTGTTGGCTTTATTTGAACAGGCTTACCCTTGATGAATACGGGTTGTACAGTTATCTGAAATATTTTGGGTATTTTGTAAATGTATGGAGTGTTATATAAACTCATTGTCATTCTGGGGTTTGAATCAATCTAAAATCTGTAAATCCGCCACTTTCTGTAACTATATACGTTCCTGATATAGTGAAAAACGGACTGTTGCTGCTCGTGGACACAGCCCATCTTGGGTGTGTTGTGATTTTTTGTTTGTTTGATCTTTCCACTACCGTTTCCGCAACAATCTTACATGGAGCAATAGATGATGGAATCCCCACTATTTGGGGCCGGAGTTATCAGCGTTGTATTTTAATCCGCTATTTCCAGATGTTAAAACTACTCTTTACAAACTATTCTTCCGTGTTTCCATCCAATTCTGAGTGAGAGAGGCCGAGTGAGACACGAATTATAAAACTTATTTCAAAATATAAGAGATGTGCGAGCTCTGATCAGTTAAACAATGCATATACTCACGGAAGAACGGCGGCGCTCGGTGAGTAGGTCTCCCTCGATCTATCCCGGCCGACCAGAGGCTCTCTTGTGTTATCTTCTTCAACCTTACTCGGACAATCAACGAAAGAGCGTCGGCCATTAGCAAAAGCCATACAAATTTATCAATCAAAAACATACAGAGGATAGCACGATCCGAGCCGGAGAGAGAGAGAGATGGGAAATCACTCACATCTTGCTTGGAAATCCTGGAGAAGGAGATCTTGGGCTGTTCTGGATCCGATATTCTGGACGCCATCTCGATGAGTGGGAAGAGAGAAGGGAACCCTGGGCAGGGTTTTTTCGAGAGCTTCGGAACTGAGCAGCACAGGAAATACAGAACAGCTCGGCAAAACAGTTGTGTTCTTTTTTTATAACCGGGGATGAAAGGCCGAGAAGGTGTCACCGTGGTTTTGTTTTGTGACAGACTGACAGTAGAAGCTGAGAAGAACGGTAAGTGTGGGGTGCAAAAGTATTTGGATAGGTACAAATTAAATTTTAAAATAAAAAATATTTCGTATTTTATCCTAAAAATGATTGGGGGCAAAACAAATCCCGCATCCGGCCTGGAACAAATCCCGCAAAAACCTAAACTTGCCTCAAAAAGCTTCTCCCGTCGGCAAGAAAATACGGATCCGGATCCCCTGGAGTTTCCACAGAAACTTCAGGAGGTGGAGTTCTGATTTTGCGAATTAATGGGATAGAATCCGAAAAAATGGTGAACATGAAAGTTGTAGATATTTCCGAGACGAATAACTTTCATGTTGAACATTTTTTGATTTGAATTCGTTTAGACCCCCGATTTGAGCTCCGAAAAAAATCTATCCGGATCTAAACGACTTTAAATGTTCAACATTAAAATTAATATTTTTCGGATAGATTTTTTTCGGAGTTCAAATCGGGAGTCTAAACGACTTTAAATCAAAAAATGTTCAACATGAAAGTTATTCGTCTCGGGAATATCTACAACTTTCATGTTCACCATTTTTTCTAATTCCATCTCATTAATCCGCAAAATCAGAACTTCACCTCCTGAAGTTCCTGTGGGAACTCCAGGGGATCCAGATCCAGAAAATACAGATCGGCTCGGCAAAACAGTTGTGTTCTTTTTTTATAACCGGAGATGAAAGGACGAGAAGGTGTCACCGTGATTATGTTAGAGATAGATTGAGGTAATTGTTATAGGCAAAATTATTTTGAATAGGTACAAATTAAAATTTAAGATAAAAAGTATTAATTATCTATTAAGTATTTTATCCTAGAAATGATTGGGGCGAATCAAATCCAGTATCCCACCTCGAACAAATCCTGCAAAAATCTAAACTTGCCTGGAACGCTTCTCCAGTCGGCAAGCCCTGCTCATCCGCGGTTGTTCGTTTTTGACCATGTCGACGGAAGGGAGTGACTCCTCTCCGCCAACTTCGGTCTTCCCAGACGTTGTTCGTCTTCATCTCTGTCTTCCCCGACGTTGTTCGTCTTCGTCCTTGTCTTCACTCTTCCCTGACGATGTTCAACACTTGGTTAGGCGCTTCATCCTCCAGGAAGATTTACGGAGCCAACACCAGGTCACGGCCTCCCTGATCGTCGTCCCCGTTATCGACCCATTCTATGTTCGCAACTCCGGGGAGATTTACGGAGCCTTCTATGTCACGGTTGGTGTTGTCATCTTTTATGGAGTTGGAGAAGCGTTTGTCCATGGAGGTGTTATCGGATTCACCGGAGAACTTCCTGAGATCTACATGCAGGGCGTGTTCTTCAGGACTGAACCTTCTATTTCTTTTTCTCGTTGAGGTTTTACCATTCAATGAGAAAAGTAACTTGGCAATTTACGAAAATGAACAAGTGATCGGGAGCGTATTTCATAAATTGGGATCAATTTTGCTGATTTTATTTTAGCTTTGAACTGTTCAATTTGGTTTGCTCGCATAATTGATTTGCACATATAATTTTTTGGTTTACCCGTATAATTGATTTGCATCTATCCAAAATCGGTGTGCCTATAACAATCACCTATATTTAGGTACACTTAACTCGGAGAATTTTTTTGGTACGTATAGGTACCTGCGGGAGAAAATCTGGCCATAAGATCGTGAAATCAACGGTATTTGATCACTTTTCAATACAACTGTATTAGAGAAAATACTATCGTATTTTTTAACGGAATATCTGAGCCGTTGAAATCACGGACTATATGGTCGGATTTAATCACGCACGAAACAGTAATAGGTACGTATACGTACCCAAAAAATTTACCACTTAACTCACAGCCCGGGCTATAGCGGTATTGTCACGGCCCAGGCTCAGCTCAATGAGTCTTAATGGGACCCGTTTGGAACCGTGGAGCCTTGCATGCTCGAAGTGACCCCAACCCTTCTCCGCACCTGTTTCTCAGCACGGCGGGTTTTTGAGATGGGGTCTCGAACCCACAACTCCTAAATAAGAGGTTCCTCCGCCATCCCTCATCACCAACTAAGTTGCAGGACTCCACGGTTCCAGACGGTTCCCATTAAGACTCATTGAGCCGGGCCTGGGTCGTGACAGGTACGATCTCTGACTATTTGTGAAAATATGTTGTAATATTTGTGTAAATTTAGGTCCATCATACGCGAAATTTGTGTGAGTGTTGCTCGAAGCATCCGTATGGGGATCTAGGTGGAATCCCCTATCTGTTGCCCCTAGGTGGGTATAAATAGGCAAACCCTTAGGAGTTACTACGGGTATGGGTTAACCGTGTACCCGACACGACCCGTTAAGCCTCCGAACCCGTTAATTGTCCAAATATACACTAACAATCTCCTCCTATATTTGTGACAAATAACGTATACGTTTTGAAGTGCAGAAAGTGGAGAATATCAAAAATAAGTTTCCGAATTTACATATTTTCATAAGAGTTAGCACCGTTTTAAAGAAAACATAAACATAAATTTTAAAAAACAATAACATAATACATCAAAATAAAATGTGCTACTCAACAATAAATAAGTCTGGAAAACATTAAAATTACTACAAATAAATATGTAACAATTCTACTCAGAGAGTAGATCATCATCATCTATGTCAAAATCCACTTTCTCTCCTCCATCTTCATCAGTGCCTGCAAGGAATTTCATGAGTCAGACTCTATGAATTCAAAAACATATGCAGTGACGTATCAAAGTAAACTAGCTCTACCTAAATGAGCTTAGTACTTGTAGCAGTAGTGAAGTAACACTGTCAGCATCTCTATCCAGTCTAGCTAGGACCAGTCAAGTTTTGATTTTCAATAAATCAAACGTTGTTATCTTACTTATTAGTGACCACTATGTGCCTTGTCATATGACTTGGCATACCGTCATTTGCAACATTATCAAATGTGGAATAATGTGTTATGACCACTAATATTAGATTAACTCATGCAACGATTTTTTATTCCCAGTTGAATAATTCTCAAATCAGCTTACAACGAGAAAGATGTTAAGTCATCAGGTGTGGAATGACTAGCATCTAACCATCTTGGGTTTTCATCAAGAAATTATTTGGGGTTTTCAGTCTGTTATTAGATGCTTGAATGTTGCGACTATAGGTTCTTACCATAAAACATAAACCTTGGAGGAAATTTCATATTTCTATGAACTTTAATCTCATCTCCCCCGATGTTTTAATTGTGAGAACTCTATTTAAGCCCTTTGTCAAGGCGTCTGCAACATTATCTTTTGACCTCACATCAACGAGGTTCACAATCCCTTGACTCGTAAGGGAGGTCAACCAGACTTGTTTCATCCAGAGTTGCCTTATTTTGCTGTTGAACAAAGTGTTCGTAGCAATCGTTTTCGTAGCCTGATTATCGCAGTAAATTGCAACAGAACTCAACTTCAGGCACGACAATGGAATGTCCATCACCAAATCTCTTATCCACTCTACTTTTTCTCCCGCTGAAGCTAGAGCGTAGAGTTCGGATTCCATAGAAAATAGCGCAATACATGATTGCCTCTTGGACTTCCAGGCTACAACTGCTCCTCTTAGTGTGAATATAAATCCACTAGTGGACTTGCTGTCATTTAATTCTGAGCACCATGATGCATCAGAATATCCTTCCAACACTAGAGGATGACCATGATAACATAAAGCATACTTTTGGGTGTGCTTTAGGTATCGCATCAGCCTATCGAGGGCATCCCAATGGTCTTGGCTAGGATTACTAGTGAACCTGCTCAACATGCCGACCGTAAAGGCTATGTCAGGTCTTGTGCAGACCATACCATACATGAGACTACCAATCAGTTTAGCATAATCTGACTGTCGAATCTCAGCTCCATCATTGGGCTTTAAGCGATTATTGTAATCGTAAGGTGTCTCCACTGCTCTACGTTCACTGTATCCCCACGTGTCCAACATAGATTTTATGTAGTGGCTTTGACTTAGGAAAATGCCATTTTTTCCAAAACTCACTTGCATGCCTAGAATAGTCTCAGCTACACCTAGGTCTTTAATGTTAAACTCTTTCATTAGTTCTGACTTAACGTCATCCACTACGGATTGATCAGAACCAAATATCAGCATATCATCCACATACAAGCATATTATAGCGACTTTGTTCGATCTATGACGTATGTAAAGACATTTGTCCGAAAGACTCGACATGAATCCCATGTTCCTTACACTATAGTCAAACTTCTCATGCCATAATTTTGGTGCTTGTTTTAGTCCGTATAGCGACTTGATCAACTTACAGACCTTATTTTCGTGACCTTCTACTATGAAGCCTTCAGGTTGGCTCATGTATATTTCTTCGGTCAGATCTCCGTTCAAGAACGCAGTCTTAACATCCATTTGATGAACAATAAAGTTCTCAATAGACGCAATAGCAAGTAGGATCCTAATGGTTGCTAAGTGACACACTGGTGAATATACATCAAAGTAATCCACCCCACTAACTTGTGTGAAACCTTTAGCCACCAGGCGTGCTTTATACTTAGCTACGGTACCATCGGGATTGAGTTTCTTTTTCGGAACCCACTTACACTCTATAGTTTTAGCCCCTCTTGGCTTATCAACCAACGTCCAGGTGTTGTTCTGAAGTAGAGAATTCATCTCTTCATCAATGGCTTCTTTCCAGAGTAGGGAATCCTTTGATCTCATCGCGTCCTTATAGGTGGATGGATCGGCCTAAACGTGGTAAATGACAAAGTCACTACCAAAGGTTCTGGGAGTTCGCTCTCTCACCGAAGTTCGTCTAGACTCTAGGACACTACTGTCTACCGGGACTGAATAGGAGGTGCTCGGTACTGATTCATGGTCTTCCTCAGTAATAGTTACTTGCATACATGAGATTGTTAGGTTCTTATCCTTAAGAAATTTATCCTCAAAGAACACAGCATCCCTAGATTCAATAATTATATTATTAGACAGGTCTAAGAATCTATCTACAGCAATATCTTCATCACAACCTAAGTAGACACACGTGTTGGTCCTAGGTCCAAGTTTAGACTGTCTAGGGTCAGAGACCCTGACATAGGCTATGCAGCCCCATGTCTTAAGTCTAGTTAAAGACGGGGGTCTCTTAAACCAAAGCTCGTAGGGTGTGACTTCTAACTTAGCATGAGCAACTTTATTTAGAATGTTATTTGCAGTTAAAACTGCTTCTCCCCAATAGGCAGTAGGCATGCCAGCAGTGAGGAGCATAGAGTTTAACATTTCTGTCAACGTTCTATTCTTTCTCTCGGCTATACCATTCGATTGGGGTGAGTAAGGAGCAGTGGTTTCTGCTATGATCCCTTGAGAGGCAAGGAAACCCCGGAACTCACTGGACATGTATTCTCCTCCTCTATCACTTCTAAACCTCTTAACTCTCATGTCTAGTTGGTTCTCTACCCTGGTTTTGAAAAGACAAAACTTTTCAAATGCTTCATCTTTAGTTTTAAGAAGATAGATGTGACAGAACCTAGAGCAATCATCTATAAACGTGATCATATACTTCCTTCCTCCTCAGGTGACAAAGCTTTTAAAGTCACATATGTCGGAATGTATAAGCTCTAGCGGTGTTGTGCTCCTAGTAACCACACTAAAAGGTTTCCTAGTGATCTTAGTCTGAGCACACACGTCACATTTCTCAGGCGGTGACTTAGTGTCTAATGTGATCTGGTGAGTTCTAGCTATTTGGAACATCTTCCTATAGTTCACATGTCCTAGTCTCTCATGTAGAGTCTTAGGGCTAACTAAGTTTGATTGAACTTGTTGAACTAATTTGTTTGCTAGACTAAGTCGGTACATCCTATTTTGGACGTATGCACATCCAAAATAGTGTGAGTTAACTGACAGTGTTACTCTACCGCTACAAAAAGTAAAAGACATACCGGCATCACATAATAAACTTATAGACACTAAGTTAACAGCTAGAAAAGGAATAAACTTAACATTTTTTAGAGTTAGAGTCTTACCTGAGAATAGCAGCAGCGTTGGATTCCCCACCTTCAAGACATCAACTGTCTCGTCATTTGCAACTATAACAGACTCTTTTATAGCAGTGAGCCCTGTCATAAGATCAGCATTGTTGCAAACGTGACACGTCGCCCCCGAATCCAAGAACCACTCTGTGCTGGCCTTAGCATTTCCGACCATCGCAATAAAATCGGAGGACTCAGCTAGGCTAACCATATTGGCTTGGTTGCCATCCTGTGGTGCTTTGGTTCTTTCCCTTTTAGGGAGACTTCAGACGCGCTGTGTCCCCACTTGTTGTAGTTAAAGCACTTGCCCTTGAACTTTTTAGCGTGTTTACTAGGGCCTGCAACCTGGGAGCTACCATGGGAGGGTCTGGTCCTCTTAGGGTTCGGCACGCGTTTAGAACTGAGAACCATGTTAGCCTCAGCCTTCTGCTTGCTAACAGTTTCTAAAGCGTGTCGAGTCATATTCTCATCCTCAATGCTAATAAATCGCTTGAGGTCATTGAAACCGACCTGCATCTTCTTGCGGTACATTTCAGTTTTAAAGTTGTACCACGTAGATGACAGTTTAAAAATAATCGTGTCAGCAACAAAGCTGTCTGGCAGGGAAATGTTCTCACTATGTAAAGAATCTACTAAAGCTTCAAAATCCGATACCTGAGGGAGAATAGCCTTCTCCTCGTCGAACATGAAGGAATGGAATTTGTCCACTAGGTGCGCCATGGACAGATCCTCCTCTTGCCTGAAGTGCTCCTCCAGTGCATCCCAGATTTCCTTGGCGGTCTTCAGCTTGATGTACGTCTTCACCAGGCTGGAGGACAGACAATTCAGCAGGTAGTCGCGATAAAAGTCCTCATCAGCTATCCACTTGGCCTCCTCTTCAGTCCTCATAACGGCAGCACGATCAGACTGAACTGTGTAAAACACGTTCAGGTACTTCATTCCGAACTGGGTATTCAGCTTCCAATCGGTAAACTCGGTCGCCGTGAATTTTTCCAGCTTTATCATCGGCACCAGAGACGAGAAATTTCCCTTCATCATTTTGTTCCACGTCCTCTGATCTTTTTTCAAAGAGCCAAAACACTATTGCTTAATGCTAAAGATCCACTGGTTGAAGGGCTTTCCTCTTGCTATTAACTGCTCTGGATGTAGGATCTTATCCAATGTAGATCTGAAAAACTGCTGGAGGTTTTCTCCAAATAGATGAGTAGAGAATGAGTAACAGGGTCGGCTCCTACTCAAAACGGCCACTCACGCTGGTGCTGCAATCGAGGATGAAGTCGTCAGCGTTTGGATCTAAAGCCAGTCACCGTCTATTTTCTCCAGGACTCGAGATGAAGGGTGTGATGTAAAAATGAAGATGGCGACTATTTGCTCCTCTCCAGCGATGAAGAATTCATCCAAGATGAATTCAATCTCTCCATGATGTAGAAATCTAGGCGAAAACCTGCAAGTTTTTCTGAAAGGGAGAAACGTCGGCTACAGGAAACCGTGGAAACGGCGAAAATAGGCGGCGGTTCGCACGATCTTTTCCAGCGGCGAACAGAAAATCGTGAAAACCAGGCGGAAATGGAAACGATGACGGAAGCGAAGATTTCTCCTTTCCGATTTCAGGCGGCGGGATTCGACGTCCTCACCTTCGATCTGGCCGGAATCGCACAACAACGATCGGCCTGCTCGCAATCAAACACACCGGCGGCGGCTAACCCTTTCTTCCTGTTCGCGATCTGTGAAATTGGGAGCGTCGGAGGAGACAAAAACCGGAGCATGATATTCTCCTTGTCCCGATCCACGACGGCGAGAGATCGTTCTCTCCTTTCTCCAGGCGGCGGAAGAACGAGAGATACGGTTTCGGAACGGTTACGAGAGACGGTTCGAACAACGGGGCACTATGTTTCGAGATTGTGTGAGTGTTTCTCGAAGCATCCGGATGGGGATCTAGGTGGAATCCCCTACCCGTTGCCCCTAGGTGGGTATAAATAGACAAATCCTTAGGAGTTACTACGGGTATGGGTTAACCGTGTACCCGACACGACCCGTTAAGCCTCCGAACCCGTTAATTGTCCAAATATACACTAACAAAATTTGTGATGGTCGAAATATATGATGGAATCAAAGTCAAGATGGTGATCTAAGATACGTTGCACGCACCAATATTTTTTTCCTCGGATTTAGCCTCACGCCCATCAGGCGACATGAGTTTTTAATTTTCAATGTCCAAATTTATTCTTATTTATCTAAGTGCGTACAATATTTATCTTTACGAGATAAAAAAAACAAGGGACTACTTTATCTGTTGGATAAAGGAAAAAATCAATCCGGATCGTGAGATGAGTACACCTTTGACTCCAAATGAAAGGGATCTTAATGGTGTGTGTGCGGGGGGGGGGGGGGGGGGGGCGGGTTCCACTACGGTATGAGAGGGAAAAAAGGGGGGAGGGGGGAGGGAAGAGAGAAAAAGAGGGGGAGGAGAAGGAAGGGGGGGGGGGGGAAGAGGGATCGCACTACAACATTTAGCGCATACAATCAGATTTTTTAGTAGTTTCTGTGGCTTTTTTAAATGTCGCATATTATATTGTGGTGTTTAATAAAACGCCGCAAAATCGTCGCAAATGCCGTCATCGTTGCAGTCATTTGCATCTAAAGGTGAGTTGGTTGCTTTAGATGGAATGAACTTTAACCTTAAACAAGATACATCTATGAGACCTTCTAACATTTGTCTACATGCTTGGAGTGTGGACACAATGAAATCATGTTATCGATCATACCAGATTTTGTTGCGAGGTCCAATTGATGACCAATAAATGTTGATGTGCATTCTTAAATTATGTGTGATGGATTTTCACATGGTTTTTCTAACTCAATTAATTTGAAATTGAGAGGCTTTAAGTGTACTTTAGGCAAAGATGATTTCTACTTCTATAACTAAGACAAATACAATAATGTCTTATGAGATTGTACTGTGTTCTTCTGGATTTACTAAATCTCTTAGGATTCCTAAGGCTCCATTTGGCACAGTGGTAGCGGTTGTGAACGTGGTGGTTATGAACCGTCATTCGTGAACGCCCGATCTCATCTAAAGATATTCATTCATTTTTATTTTTAAAACTAGTTTTTTTCTTATAGCGGTCGTAACCGTTGAAGAGGAGCCTTGGAAAAACCGGTTAAGGTGTCGTTGTGTGACCTTGAGGTCACGGGTTCAAGTCCTGGAAACAGCCTCTTGCAAAAATGGAATGTGTAAAGTTTGCCTACATTTCACCCTTGTGGTGGGACCCTTCCCCGGACCCTCCCTGTGCGGGGATGCTTTGTGCATCGGGTTGCCCTTTTGCCCTTTGAGGTCTTAACGTACGTTATGCCCAACATACATTATTATATGATAATGGTGCTTTTTGTCTAAACTCAACGGAGTAAAAACTCCCTGCCAAGCAGAGCCTAAAGCACCATAGATGACTTAACAAATTTCTTCTGGTAATTCTAGATTTTACCCATCCGGATTTGCTAAATCAGTTGAATCCTACTTGAATCAAATTTGGATTTATTAAATATCACATCCAAAAATGCCCTAAAAATAGTTCAAACTGAATATAGTCTCCACATGAAATACAAATCAAAAGTTGTAAAGGCAGCAAAAGACAATAAGAAGAAATAAAAGGGCATACAAAAACATAATCTAACAACTAAGGCTCCGTTTGACATGGTGGTGGTTGTCGTAAACGCATGAGTTAAACCGTCATTCGTTAAGGATCACCTAACAAATATCATCTGTTTGAACAAAAAAGTGGACAAAGTTCCTTAAGTGGGCATTAATGAATGACAATTTAACCCCCATGTTCATGACGGCCACCACCGTGCCAAACGGAGCCTAAATAAAATTGAGAGTGATGGTCAAACTGAGGGTATAACACGATCACTTGCAGGAATCGAGATGCAATGAACAAAGTAAATACCCCTCAAGGAGTTTGAGTGATAAACAAATCACATACCATAACAGATCCAAAGAGGCAAAATAAATTTGCAAAATATGCCGAAATATGATCTGTTCTCTCTCATTGCAACTACAATAAGAGAAAACAGATCATCAAAATTGCAAAGAAAAATACGGGTTGGAAGTATTAAAACATTATAAAGCTGCTCCAAATCAGCCAGATATATTGAAGCCTGCTCACATCAATAATTTCAAAGGACATAAGTTCGAACATGTAGTGCTCGCACAACTTCGACTAAGAATGTTTCAAGAACTCAAAATCAGCTCGATTACGGCTCCAAACAGCAGGAATGACAAACTGGACGGCTTATCAAAAGCTGGGCATGAGAAAAATAAGGTCGGGGATAAGGAGTTTTATTTCATTGCTACTTGTTCGTATTTTCACCCCTGTCAGATGTTTTGGTAGAGCAGCTGGCTCGACCCGGTGAAGCGATTGTTTTTGCTGCTTTGGTAGAGAACGCCAGAGTGAGGAAGAGATGCAGTGGACGGTGTCGCGACAACGCTGATACCCCCGAGGGGTTCCAATTCAAAGACTGGATCGACGATGCCGAAGCCTACGCCGGTGGTAGCGCAATTTTGGCACTTTTTTTGAGACCGCAAACACCGCCCAAACAAGCAAACCCTAAACATCAAAAGCACGACAACCGAGCAAACACCGCCCAAACAAGCAGACCCTAAACATCAAAAGCATGACAACCGAATGAGCCAACCATGCCGCCGATAAAAAATCAAACGGGCAGAGGAAAATTAAACAGCACCCAAATTTAAAAGCAATCGCGGTTTAAAGAACCATATAAAAACATAGTTGATGAAAAACAGAACATGACAACATAATCAAAAATCAAATGTTCACTATCATGGTAAAGAAACCATAATGTTTAAAATGTTTCAGAAAGGATCAAGTAAGAACTCAGAATAGAAGCATATTGATTACTGATCCTCTGAAACTGTTCCCTTCTCACTCACATAAATACCATCCAGAAATTTTCTTATGTCCTTCTTCTTCACATGGCACTTCTGTTAAATTGGGGGAAAATAAGCTTTAGTAAAATGCAGAAAATTCTTTTAAATTGAATCAGTTGATTTTGTGCAAGCCAGCGAGAAAATTAGGAGCCGATCACGTAAAAAAATGGTGCTTAACCTGATTAATTAAGGCTGCGAAGCGGGAGACGAGTTCGATATCATTGCCATCAAGGATCAGCTCATCCTTGACCTTTTCGGACCTGAGGATGGAGACGCCGTCGAGCATATCAACCTTTCGAACCTAAAATCACCATAAATGAAAATATTTGATGTAGAAGATAGCTTATAAAATATATTCTAACATGACGGAGAATGGTTCGAAAACAAGGGTATTAGTAATAATAGCTGGGTTAATTAAAAGGCTTAATTAAAGCATGAGAACAAAAACCATAAACTTTATACAATTAGATGCAAAGAAATAGCTATATAACTAGATTTAATATATTAGATTTTGATCAAATTTTCTGGTATTTTAGACCTGTTTCAGGTGAAACTGCTCAAAATTAACGGCAATTGCTACAAACCATCTGTGATCAATTATGTAATTGATTGTTATCCATCTATGTAGCACTAGGCTCTGGCTCTATTTGTGATAAATTTAGGTGTCCAATGGAGGTGACAAATGGATAATTGTTGCGGAAAGACGTAGAAAACTGTTTCGACAAACTCAGTTTCCAATGTTGTTCAAAATTTAGATCCAGTTTTACATGTTTGGTAAAACAGTGTAGCGGTGTATGTTAAATTCAAATGCTAAAATGCCAAATTGCAGAGCTCGGTATTATACAGTTAAAAAAATCTAAAACAAAAATGGGTAATACTTTTAGGGCAATGTTAATAGCACCCCTGAAGTCGCTATTAGCAGCCATTTCAATGTGTTATTTTGGCTTTTTTGGGGTGCTATTAGCCAATAGAGGGGTGCTATTAACATTGCCCTACTTTTATAACAAAAATGAACAAGTACTTTAGCTAGAGATATTTTTACCAGCGTCACAGTTAATAATTTCAGGGCATGAAAAAATAATCAGCAGGCCAGGCGAGCAATTGGAGTACTGTAATCAGAATTCTATTCATAATTGCTTCCAAAAGAAGTTACCAAATCTAAGTTATTACTTTTGTTTTTCATAAATGATTAAAAATAGCCTAACTGGGTGATGGCCTAATGCTGCAATTTAAAACTGAATCTAAATCTAAAACCCACTCCGCGGGACCACAATTGTTTTATGCATAACATCTGCCCGGAGGTGTGGGATAGTCTGAAGTTAAGACTATCAACAGTTGCAAACTGCTTCGTTGCCCAAGCCACCTGCTACCCCATTTCAAATTCAAGATGGTGAATGGGTCCAGGTCTTCAAATTTGAGTTATCGCCGAGAAGGAAGGCGGAGTATTCCTTTGACTACATAAGCATTGATTTCTATTTGAGTTTTGTTCTACATAAAAAAAACATGGTCCTTCATTACTTGAACCCAATCTGAAGATACGGTTGATGCCAAGATTCAACCCTTGAATGAGTAGCTATGTATTAGTCTTAACAATGAATTTCAAGAGTAAAAGTTTGAAATCTGTAAGCTATCCTTACTGTCCTGTTGTTCCATAAATAATGACTTTTTCCCAGAGTTAAAGATTAATGGTTTGATTTAAACCTTCCTAAATGTGAATCGGGGTAGGAAATCCTCCACACTCAAGACATGTTGCCTGACAAGATTGATTCCACCAAGGATTTTGATTAATCATTCCCTAGGATTGTATCCACAAGATGAATATTATGGATGGATTCAACTAAGTAGACATTCAAAACAAAATTGAGAAAATCAATTCAATCTAGGATTGATCTTGATTGTGATTAATGCATGCGGCGTTTAATTTCAGAAAAAAGTGAAAATAGGTGTCGAGATATTAAGAAGTATTGCAATATAAAGAAAGAAATAGTGTGTTTGCTAGTTAAAACAAGAAGAAAGATGCTAATGGTTTAAGATCCAAGAATGTTGGAGGAGAAAAAGAAAGAAGATAGGCTTTCTGCAACTCTACTGCCGCACTGAACCGTGTTGCAAAATTGACTCAATTTCTATGTTTGAAGTAAAATGCTTTGGTTCACAGTTTAAGCTTTACATGAAACTTGAATGGGTTGACATAACATTGCACAATCAAACACAAAATCGCCGGTCGAGCTCGGCACTTTACCTCTAACACAAAATCAAACACAAAATTGTCTTTTACCTCTAAACTTCATCAATGGGGGGAAGCGATCCTCGGAGGCGGCAGCGAACGGGAAGACAAATTTCAAAGGAATTTTGGACTAGTTGGGTGTACTGGACACTCACCACCACGATTTCGCCGGTCAAGCTCGGCGCTGAGCTCGTTGGGGGGTTTGCAGGGGGCAACGCGGCCCCTGCATAGGGGTTCGGGGGCGAAGCCCCCGACCGAAATTTTTCCCTATGAAAGTAGGAAAAAAGGCAACTCCACATAACAAAGAAACTTCAATAACAATGGTATAAACTATAACAATGAGGATTTATACTAGAACAGCTGGGATTGTCCAAGTAGATTCATATAATAATAACATCCATAAGTGCACGTTCACAAGGATTTATACATCCAAATATCTGATTATAAATGATCAAACATGTGTGATCGTACATAAATGATCAAATATTATATACAGTTTAACAAATCATTACTGTGGAATGATCAAACATTATTTGATTATTTCAATTTATATACATCCAAAAATCTCAGGTTTGAGGTGAAAAAAATGACAAGTGAACAAATCTGAAATCTAGCGGTCAGTGAATAAATCGGTGAAAAAATCAGTGAAGAAATCGAAAATCTGGAAGTGAGAAATCTTGAAAATGAAAATTTTCTCGTTACCTGCAGTCGACAGAAAATAATGATCGGAGGCTAGTCGGTGGAGAACGATGATCGGCGGACTCCTAGTCGCCAGAGAACGATGATCGCGGGATCCTCTGGCAATCATGAGCATCTATCGGGCGCGGAGAAGGTTTGCTAGGGCTCGTCGGCATGTTGAACATCGATGGTCGATGGCGGATAATGATGGTTGGCGGAGGCCTAGTCTCCGGAGAACAACAATGGTCGCAGGATCCTCCTACAATTTGGAGCGACTATTGGGCGTGGAGATGTTTCGCTAGGAATGAAGTCGACTGGCGACGTTGAGGGATTCTGGAGCCGCTGAAGAACTAGGGTTTTAGCCCGCGTGCGGACACGGAAGGAAGATTGAGGGGAGACATCCCTGGGCGAAGTTCCTCCTGCAGGGAAAAAGGGCGAGCGAGAGAGAAAGAGAGGGCTGCGGGAGAGAGAGAGAGAGGGATCGGAGTTCAAACCAAAGAGGAGATCGCCGCTCCATTCGCACTCTGTGGAGATCGTCTGGTAGGAGGAAGGAGGAGGAAGGAGGAGATCGTCGTTCCCTTCCAACGAGCTAAGAAGGATTGATTTGCCCGTCTCCGTCTCCCGCGAAAGATTCGCCGGAGGTATTTTCCACCTGAAAAAAACGATCGCTGGAGGTGGCCGGCTTCCGTCCGGGAGTGAGGAGGTTGGGGAGCTACGACGCCTTCAGTCCGTGTGGGGGAAGAGAAGACAATCGATGACTTGATTAAATGAAGCATCGGAGAAATAAGAAAAATGCAGGGGTAAAATTGGAAACACTTAAAATCAGTCCAATTCAGTGGACTAGAGTGAGGCCCGACCGGGGGGGGGTCAAAGACGAGAGATATTTAGGTACTCGTAATGCAAGGCGATCATAATAGATCACTATGCGAGAGCAAATACATTTGTATGATCCGTGACTTTAACGGTGTAGATTGTTTGAGAACATATACTGATGTATTTGCGTATTGTCATTGCATTGAAAAATGATTGTATTTTAAAGGGGGGTCAAAGAAGAGAGATATTTAGGTGCTGATAATGCAAGGTGATCATAATAGATCACTGTACGAGAGCAAATACATGTGTATGATCCGTGACTTTAACGGTGTAGATTGTTTGCGAACATATACTGACGTATTTGTGTATTGTCATTGCATTGAAAAGTAATCGTATTTTAAATCAATTATACACGATAATTTGAGTCGGCGGGAAATATATGATGACCGAGAGTCGTGCACGGTGATGTAAGGTTCGTTACACACACCAACATTTTTCCCACAGACAGACGGTGACGTACTTTGGTATTTTGATGTTTATGGCTGCGCACGTGTGTTAGGAATTGACTCACTCACAATCTAGACACACAAAAGAAGATAAAACCGCAACGAAAAAAATCACAAACACCAGAGAACACTAAATTAATGTGAAAAGCTCTCTTCAAAATTCTGAGGGAAAATTAATGAGGGCAGGGTGGGAAATCCACTATCAACAACTAGGATTGCCAACAATCAATCTAAGTTTGCCTAATCTAGAACCCCCTTGGATTCGACAGACAAAATCCCCTCCTCACAATTGCCTGGTGAAAATCTCATCGAAAAAGGAAGGCACCTTCAAACTCTCTTCAAGCACTCCAACGGCGAAGAGAAGATGGAAAAATCTTTACAACAAAGATGATAGAACCGGCAATGAGAACTCATGTTCTTCTACCAAAGTACTCCTCTGGTGCTCGGCGGCAACGAACTCGCAATTGCTTCTGTTTCATAATTTTTCTGGCAGGATCTAGATTAACACTTTCTCCTTAGGTCTAAACCGCCTCCTCCTATAAATAGGGCTTGGTATTCTACCTAGACCAATCATGCGACCACCTGATGAGCTCAACAAGATCCAACAGCCCAAAAACACAAGATTAAACCATTAGAACAACGTAGTTTTATGCACAAGCACCTGTCTCGTTGACATGCACTTCTCATCAATATGGACCTCGTGTCGTCGATATGGACCATGTCTCATCTCGTCGACATGGTCAAAAAACTCGTCTAGTCGATACGCTCACGTTGTCTTGATGAAAAGGCTTCACTCTTATCGTCGATAGGGACCTCGTCTAGTCGACACGTACCATATCTAGTCGACACACTGCAAACTTCTAGTCGATCAGTTGCGCTTCTAGTCGACATGAACAACAGAGACTTTCTTCCAGACTCCAAGTCGACGGGCTCAGACATCAAGTCGACACACTATAACTTCCAATCGGCATTCACTGCATCTTCTTGTTGATATACAATAGAGTTTTCAATTCAAACTTGATCCGTCTCCAAGTCCTCACGACTCGTCTTTAGGGGCTGGACCCCAACAACATGTGCCTTAGACTTTGTTTACTGCACTGGTGGAGGTCACTAACTCGTTAGCTATGAATCGCCGTCCATGAATGCCTAACCTCATCTAAGAAACTCCATCCACTTTTATGTTTCATAATCATTGTCATCTGAAACATACATTCAATGAGGGAGTGTTTTTGTACAAATTCACAGTAGAAAAAAATGGTGTTATGGACACACCAAGTTCAGCCATGAACACACCATAAATAAAAAATAAAAGCCTATTTTTTATTTTCTCTCCCTACTGCTATGTACAGCCCAATTCATTCTCTATCTTTTTTACCTGGAAAAAAAATACCATGTGCATTACTCTCACCTAGAAATAGGTGCAAGAGTAAATATTGGTCGTTGATTTCCTACAGAAATAGCATGATTGATTCAAATACTAATTAACGGTCAGTATTCCATTCCGTATGAGCCGTATGATATCAGATCAACGGTCAGTATTTACTTGTGCACCTAGAAATAGGTGAGAGTAACTCACCTAAATTTCTTCCCCTGCTGTGCAGTCGCCCGCCTCCCCTCTCTCGCTGATAACCTCATGAGTTTGCACGTCGGGAATGAAGTCTTCCGACGCTTCTCTCCTCCTCACTCCGCAGGTCGACTCCTCCTGCTCTCCTTCCTCCCTCTTATACATAGTCGTTGGGTGTCCATATCCGTTTATGACTTGTCCATAACATGACTAAAAAAAACAATAAAGCCAAATGGAGGTTACGGAGCCACTTCAATATATCTATATTATATTAAATGGTTAAACATTTACTTTCCAATTTTACCCCTAATTATTACAAGAATTTCAATCTCATTAATTTGTGTTTTTTAATTTTAAAATATGAGTTCACATATAAGCAAAAAACTTTTACCCATAATAAAAAATATGCTCTCACTGCCGCTAGCAAACCCCCATATACAGGGAGAAAACGAGCGACGGACGGAGTATAGCATCGAGGGATTTGCGAGCGCCGGGAACACTGTCACGTCGGGACAATGTCGGGACCGAAGAACTATCACGCGGGGCATTGGAGACCCGCCCTGTGCACTGTCGCGATCAAGGTTCTGTCGCATTTTGTCGTAGGGGCTTAGCCCCGTGACTGTCACTCGTGTATATATATATATATACAAGCAGTCGTCAGTGGCGGAACTAGGATTTTGAAGTCGCACGGGCACAATTTAAGTACTGTCAATTCGGGGGGTTGGGGGGGCAGCGCCCCCTGAGCGGGGTTTCGGGGGCAGGGCCCCCAAAATTTTTTTTTGCCATAAAAGGAAGGAGAATCACCTATCCTTGACGCTGGAGCATGACTCCATCATCTCTAATTTAGCAGCAATCCGAGCATGACAGTCGCTAGTATATAGATTTCTGGACTGATTCCAGTCCAGAAATCTCCAGATTTCTGGGCTGATAATCAGTCCAGAAATGAATGGTTTTAATTGGTAATCAGTTAAGAAATCAGTGAAGAAGAAGAAGATAATACCAGCCGGGAGCAGCGGGAGCAGCCGGGCAGCTAGGGCACGGGAGCAGCGGGCAGCGACAGCTAGGGGGATTTCTTCTCCCCCGGTGAAGATCGCGGAAAAAGCGGTCGTGCACGTGCCCTACCGTGCCCAGGGCTAGTTCCGCCCATGGCAGTCGTGCACGGGGGACCCCGTGCGGACAACATTTGTCGTGGGGGCGACATTTGTCGCGAGGGAGACAAATGTCGCGAGGGAGACAAATGTCGCGGGGGAGACATTTGTCGCGGGGGCGACATTTGTCGCGGGGGAGACAAATGTCGTGGGGCGACAAATGTCGCGGGGGGGACATTTGTTGCGGGGGGGGGGGGGGACATTTGTCGCGGGGGCGACAAATGTCGCGGGGGCGACAAATGTCGCGGGGGCGACATTTGTGGCGGGACATATTGGCGCGTCCAACATTCCGATTTTATAACCCCGTTTCTTCGCAAATTTGAGCGGGACATATTGACGGCAAAGTAGAAATGACTCAAAAACCAAATCTTTTGAAATAAAAAGAAGATATGAAGGGATATTTTGGGTAAGTGAATGTTACACCATGACTGAGGGATATTTTGGGAAGACAAATGTTACACCATGACTATTTTGGAGTTTGCCTATAGTATAAAGATAAAGATATATTAAAGTTAAAAGAAGGTTCAGCCATTCTTTGGTGAATAGCAATCAGCCCAGTCTCCAGAGATGCTCTCCGTCATCTATTCACCACTTCCATTACAGCCGACGGTTTCATCTTCCTCGGCCAACAAACACAGAGCCCCAGGCTTTTCTTCCCTCCGGAGACATTCTGATATTGATGACGAAAACCCCACATCGGCTGCCTTAATACAAACCTTATCCGACTCTTCCCCCACCCATTTTATTCGATTCACAGGACACATCAACCACCAGCCTCTTGAAATATTAGTTGACAGCGGCAGTTCCCACAATTTCATATCTCCTCGCATGGCGAAATACTTAAATATTCCTATCCATGTCATTCCCGAATTCCCAGTCCTTATGGGAAACGGGACTTCCATCAAGTGTAAAGGTATTTGTAAGGATACACCGTTGCTCATTCAGGCTAATCCATTTAAGGTCCAATTATATGTACTAGACATCACGGGCGCTGATATCATTTTGGGAGTACGGTGGTTACGACTTTTAGGACCTATAACCACCGATTACTCTACCCTGACAATGTCCTATATAAGCCACAAGGGACCCATTATCCTTAAGGGACATACCAACCTTCCTGATAGCCAGATTTCATCATCGCAACTGTCTCGTTTGATATCCTTACAACCTTCCGCACTCTATTGGCTCATAACAACCGATACAACTTTAACAACAGACTCAATTCCAATAACCCAACCAGCATTACCACATCAGTTTGCCTCACTGTTAAAAAAATTCAATCACTTATTTCAGGAACCCACCATGTTACCTCCAAAACGCGACATTGACCACCATATCAACTTACAGCCAGGAGCACAGGCTCCTAACCTCAAAGCATACCGTTATCCGTATTACCAAAAAAACGAAATAGAACGGTTAATAATCGATATGATACAGAAAAAACAAATAAGACCCAGCACTTCCAGTTTTTCTTCTCCGGTGCTTTTAGTTAAAAAAAAGATGGAACGTGGAGATTCTGTGTCGATTACAGAGCTTTAAATAAAATTACAATTAAGGACAGATTTCCTATACCAACCATCGATGAATTATTAGACGAACTGCATAAAGCCCGTTTCTTTTCAAAGTTAGACCTGCGCTCCGGGTACCACCAAATTAGAATGGTGGAAAAGGACATACATAAGACGGCATTTAGAACCCATCAAGGCCACTACGAGTTCACAGTTTTACCCTTTGGACTATCTAACGCGCCGTCCACATTTCAATCATTAATGAATGACATTTTTCAACCATTCCTACGGAAGTTTATAGTCGTTTTTTTTTATGATATTTTAATATACAGTGCGTCTCAAGAGGACCATTACGCACATCTTAGCACGACACTAGAAGTTTTGAACAAGAATAGTTTATATATTAAATATAGTAAATGCTCCTTTTTGACATCCACCATTGATTTCCTGGGTCACCAAATCTCACAAGGACAAGTGGGCCCAACAAAATCAAACTTAGAGGCCATACAAAATTTTCCATTACCCAAGACCCAAAAGGATATTAGAGCATTTCTGGGGTTAACGGGGTATTACCGAAAATTCATCAAAGGATACGCCACCATCGCCTACCCATTGACAGATCTACTTAAACAATCTCCATTCCTATGGACTACTTCTACACAAGCAGCTTTTGACCTTTTGAAGAAAAGTTTAACCAATCCACCAGTCCTAACATTACCTAATTTTGAAATACCATTTGAAATAGAAACCGACGCCTCTGGGAAAGGGATTGGAGCAGTTTTAACACAACTTAAGCAACCAATAGCTTATTATAGTAAGAAGTTATCACCACAAATGCAATTAAATTCAACCTATGTAAGAGAAATGTATGCAATTATTGCAGCAGTGGCGAAGTGGCGCCAATATCTCCTAGGCCACAGGTTCATAATCCACATAGACCATCAAAGTCTGCATCATCTATTAACCCAAGACCTACACACTCCAGAACAACACAAATTTTTTTCAAAACTACTAGGGTATGACTACATAATAAAATATAAAGCAGGTCAGAATAACATTGTCGCCGATACCCTATCTAGAATAGAATCAACACCAGAACAGCCATGCATGCTAAACATAACCACAAAGTCTACACCAGTCAACCCTCTTTTGAATGGACTGGAGCAAGACTACAAAACTGATGAATTTTCACAACAAATCATTCAAAAGATTTCTACTGCCCCACAACTAGACCCTTCCTGGACCATGAAAGGTCCCTACATCTACAACAAACACAAATTATATATCCCCGAAAACTCAGAATTAAGACTCACACTAATTAAAGAGGCACATGACAGCCTATGGGGAGGCCATTCTGGTATCAAGGGTACCACATATCGATTACAACAACAATTCTACTGGCCAAACATGCAAAAACAAATAGAACAATGTGTGAAACAGTGTGAAATGTGCCAGAAAGCCAAACCCAGTAATCAATTACCCTATGGCTTGCTTCAACCACTCGAAACACCAGGAAAATTATGGTCCGACCTCACAATGGACTTTATAACTCAATTACCAAAATCTAACGCTCACACGATTATTATGGTAGTAGTAGATCGATTTTCCAAGGCAGTACATTTTGCACCACTCAAAACATTAGCTTCACCTATAGTAGCAAATGTATTCTGGGAAACGGTTGGAAAACTCCACGGTATTCCAGAATCTATAATTACTGATCGGGACGCTACTTTCACAAGTAATTTCTGGAGGGAATTGTTTAAACTCCAAGGAACACTTCTTAAATATAGTTCAGCTTACCATCCACAGACGGATGGACTGACTGAACGTATTAATAGGTCCCTGGAGCAATATTTACGTCTTTTTTGTCAACATAATTACAAGAAATGGTCGAACTATCTAAGCTATGCTGAATATTATATCAATACATCATTTAATTCAGCGACCGGAATGACCCCTTATGAGGTCATGTTCGGTCGAACACCTCCTGGATTATTGTCATACAGCCCGGGGAGCACGACAAATGAGGCAGTAGCAACCACATTGGCAAAGCGAGAGAAGATATTGCAACAGCTAAAGGAAAATTTACAGAAATCTCAACACAGAATGAAAATCAACGCCGACAAAAAGAGGAAAGAGCTACACCTTCAACCAGGACAATGGGTACTACTCAAATTGCATCCCTACAGACAGCTCTCACTAGGGCGTACGTACAACAAGAAATTAGGCCTCAAATACTACGGGCCATACCGAAAACTGGAGGTCATCGGGAAAGTTGCATATAAACTTGACCTCCCTCCAGAATCCAAAATACACCCAGTTTTTCATATCTCTTTGCTTAAGCCCTTTATAGGGGAGCCGGGGCCTCGCACGGTTGCCCTTCCAGAGAGACACTGGAGAAACAACCCACTTCATCAGCCACTAGCAATCATATCTACTCGGCAAATCACTCAACAAGGCCGCGACATACAACAAGCCTTAGTGCAGTGGGAAGGACTTCCACCAGAGGACAGTACTTGGGAGGACTTTGCAAATCTAAAAGATTTTGAACACCGTCTCAAGCCAGATGGACAACGCGAAGTGACAACGTGGAAGCATAAGGGAAAAAGAAGCAAAAGGAAAACAACACCCAGATCCTACGAAAATCAACTTGGCGACCACGGAGGGACACCAACTCACCGGACTGATTAAAACTTCTGCAGCGGAATCTTACCTCGCCACACTAAGAGTAGCAGAATCAGCTTCCTTTCTAGCCATCGACTATCCGTTTGTATGTTCTTATCAGCATCATGTTCTGCCTTCTCCATTAGCGGACCAGGAAGTTTCTCTCGCCGGCGAAGAATAGCCGTCACAAACATTAGGGTTGCAGTTGGACGAAGCAGAAATAAAGCCAACGCTGAGGACAACGTTCTTATAAGGGGAGGGTAATTGTAACAGCGGTGGTATACTCACCGGATGATCCGTCGGCCAGGAATAAATCTGGCCAAAAGTTAAAGGCCATCATTAAAATACAGACAGCAGCAGTAACATACCGCCAAGCAAGGGATTTTATTTTGTGTTCAACGGCTCAGATTAAAATGCAGTATCTGGATTCATCATCTACCGCCACGTGGCCAAGCAAGGACCAGCATTAATTGAAGGGTTTTTTCTTCATAGCCGTTGGATGTAATTAGCCGTTAGAGTTGTATTAGCTATAAAAGGGTTTATTAGGCCGTAATAAGTTTTTTTTTAAGGAATAAAGTATGAAGTTTTCTTCTCCTCTTCCCGTTTCTTCTCTCTGAATCCCGACCACCTCTTGGCCATTCTTCTGGTTCGAATTTCCGATCTTAAACGTTACAAACGGCCTCTTCTTATCCCGGTATAAACTTATTAAAATCTGCCACTGAAAGTAAAATAAAATTTGAATTGGTGGATTCTTCGTTTGCTTCTCAATAAGGAGAATAAGGATGGATAAAATTTGAATTGGTAGATTCTGCATATTCATCGCCGCTAGTTGATAATCCTTCTCCCTCGTTTCTCGCCGACGCCTCTTTGATCCATCGCCGGCGGTTACGAGCTCCGATTACCCACTTTTTTTTTCTATATTACTTACAGTTCGTTAGGTTAGAGGGAATTGGCTGGGCGGAATTGGATTTCCTCAAAACCCACGGCTTGCGTTAAACCTGTTCCCAATTCTTGTCTCTGATGAGATCCAGAATACCCGCACACGATTGAATGGATTTTCACCACACGGAAGGGTTCTAGATTAGCAATTCCAATGGAATTACAGCAAGAACAACAACAGAAAAGAACAACACCGATCGCATTATACCAAAAAATAACCACAAAGAAAACAAGAATCCACCTAAGAGGATCACCTCTGAACAGTGGGACTAAGGCTCCGTTTGGGGGATATATTTTCACCGGTCAAGCGGTTACGATCGAAGGTCCCCAAACGGGGGACTTATTTTCACAGGTCAAGTGGTTATGACCTGGCCTTAATTAAGGTCCGGTTTATAGGGTCGTAGCCGCTTGACCGGTAAAAATAAGTCTCACCAAAGGGAGCCTAAATCGAAATATGGAGAACACTCCAATCTGTTACCTCATCTGAATACCAGAACTAAAACTACGGTTCTCTTGCCCCCGCCTAATTTATAGACGAATTACAAAAGGTAAAGAAACTACAAAAATGTCATGGTTATTCAAAACATTAAAAGATACTTCTTCCCGCCTCAACCCGGTAATCCGCAGCTGCTCCAATCACTCGTCTTCATCTCCCATTCGTCCCTACTTTGGCAGGAAAAATTGAGTGAAAAAATCTTATTTTTATTTTTCTCTCTTCAAAGTAAATGAGTTATTTAGAGAATGTGTGTGCGGATCCTTTGAGAAAGACTTGTGGTTTGGAAATTGAATTATTTAGATTGCTGCTTGTGTTGAAACCGGAAAACCGGTCTCTGTGGAGTTCACCCTTGGGGAAGGGATGATCGCGCGCCTACTTCTCTCCTGCAAGCAAAAAGACAAGGAAAAAGAACAAAGGACTGACCCAAGGGCCCGACGCGGAGGACCCACCACACACTCGGAAGATCACTGAGCGCTTCCCCTCCTTAGCCAAGTGTCGGGCTAAGGTAGCTCAGAAAGCGCTAGAAGGCTGGGTGACAAGTAAGCATGCCCTCTGAGGTACCCCTTGGATCCTATTTATAGTTTTCTGAAAGTGATCTGCTAAAAGCCAACCTCCGCTGTTCTGGGCAGCTATGTGCAGCCCGACTGGGTCTATTAACAGCGCAACTCCGCTGTTCGAGAAGGATATTTGCCCCCCCGACATGGTCATCCTGGTAATTTGGCCTCTAGGCCCCACGGGGAAGGATTTCCTAGCCTCCGAGTCAACCCGCAACCCCACTGGGCGAGAGCAAGCTGGGTCGGACTCGCCTAGGAGGCGCGGGCCGGGGCTGATCCGCCTAGGAGGCACGGGCCGGGGCTGACCCGCCTAGGAGGTGCGGGCCGGGGCTTACCCACCTAGGAGGCGCGGGCCGGGGCTGACTCGCTTGCCCATCTGGATCCACTCGACGAACACGGGGTTGTACAGCTTGCTATAAGCTTATGAGTTTGGGAAGATTACAGCTGCAATAAAGTATTGATATTGCTTATGATATTCTACTTAACATTACTGTTTAGTTTCATTTTTCTTCATTATACATCTAATATTGGATTTTTCTTCATTGTTTTTATGCCTCTTTTGTCCATGTTAATCTAGTTACCTCAAATATTTTCTTTTGTTTGTCATGCCTCTTCTGTTCTTAATCCGGCAAAAAGAGAGGAGAAGTGGCGGTGGAAGAATGGAGGTACCTGCGGGTATCTTGTAGGTGGTGAGAAGGGAAGGAAGGAGAAATATGTGAGTCATGGAGGAGAGGATCAATCTTTCTATTCTAAGAGCCATGTTTGGTGCTTGATCTAACTCAGTTGACTATGTTGGCCATGTTCCTTCTAGCGTAGGCCATCCAAGTCTTAATTGGATCGGCGGGCCTGTTTGGTGCTTGATCTAACTCAGTTTGGTGTTCAATTGATCGGGCCTAGTTTGGACCTACGCAATGGTCATGTTCCTTCTAGAGCATACTATCTTCTTTTCAATTTATCTTGTCCCTACGAATAAACTTGGGTAACCAATGAATGAAATCATCCAAAGTAGCGGACACTGAAGATTTTGAATCCCGATGCGTAGATCGGCAATCAGAAGTGGAACCGGTGGCGTGAAAATGATGACGGTGGCTGTCCTCGGTGGTGGATGGTGGAATTGGGCTGGAAATGGATAGATCCGGCCTCGTATGAGTAGATCTGGGCAAGGGATAAATGGATCCGGTGTTTGGTGGCGGACCCGGGCTAAGGGGTGACAAACATGTGAAGGGGAGCGTGGATCGGGAGCTGAAATTTCCAGATCTGGACTGATCTGAAAATTGGGGTTGTTTGGAGTTGGTTCCACAAAGGGGAATGGTGGTGAGGGTGCGGTTTGGGCCGTGGAAGAAAGGGGGGCTGGGGAGGGGCAAGAGGAGGTTGGCCGGCGGTCGTAGGCAGGGTTGGAGGGAGGCAGAAGTGAGATGGAGGAGCAGGCGGTTCCACGGTGGAGGCTGACGGCTGGGTTCAGCAGCAGACAGGGGAGGGATAAACTATATGCAAGGAATAGTAAATTTCACGGTTAAATAGTAATTTTAGAGAGGAAAATAGGAAATTTTGGACAGCATTCCGGTGGCTGTGTTTGGAAGGAATTGGGTGGCTGTGGAGAGGATTTGGGAGGGGGAAAAGAGGGCTCGAGTTAGGGGGTACCTTGGGAAAAAAGATAGGCATTATTTAGGAGTCATCACCTAAGGTTCCACAGAGTCGGCACCGTGGGATGATCGCGGGACTCCGGGAATTGTCTTCTCCAAATTCTGCAATGCCTAGATCAGTCCCCTATCACATCTATTTATAATAAAACAAGGATTGGGGCATTCCCCATCAACGCCTATGATTGGCCGGATGCGAGTCTACCCAAATACATCAAAATAAATACAAACATAGTAAAATAATATATCAAATCGATTTGCAACGCGAATCCGGACATAACTGCGGAGTTTGATCGTCGATCCGAGCACGCCATATATAGTAAGTCGCCAAATCAGACCCGAACGGGCCCAAAACTCGTCATCGTCTCTGCTCCGCATCACAAGCAACACAAAAGACACATATTTACGTGGTTCGACAACCTTGCCTACATCCGCGGCCGCACTAGGGTTTCTCCCTTTTTCTTTCAGTTTTCAGTTAGAGAAACGAGAAGCAAAGAAGCCCTTTTAAGGTTGAAGTATAATGGTACCGTAATGATAAAATTACATAAATATTCCTGCCTAAAAAATATTGCGGATGAATCAACTGTACAACAATAAGAGATCCGGAGGAAAGTGTTTAGGGCAGGATGACGGTTGATGGATGATGAAGGATCCATAGTAGTGGCTGCTAGGCTGCTAGCTTGAGGTGTGCGCGGTGGGCCACCAAGGTTTGTTTGTGTGATTGGGGTTTGATGAACACTTTATCACTGACCTCGAAGTTGGCATCCTTATGGTGGTAGTTTATAATTTTGATCATTCCTTGTTAGGCCCGATGTAAGTGGTATTTGAATTGGTGCATGATTTTATTATGATCTAAGAGTTGGCATATGAGTTGGTTCTGTTGTTTGTGTGTCTAGTTTTGAATTCGACTCTGAAGCCGCATCCTATGAGTTTTGTGACCCAGAATTCTACCATTGTGGAGATTTTTTGGTAGAGGATTTGATTAAGCTATGCTGATGAATTCAGATGATAAAGGCTCCGTTTGGGGGGACTTATTTTCACCCGTCAAGCGGTTAAGACCGCATGAATCGGACCTTAATTAAAGTCCGATTCATGCGATCGTAACCGCTTGACCGGTGAAAATAAGTCCCCCCAAACGAAGCCAAAGTGGCTGTGAGGTTGGGTTGTTTGTTGTTCTCCTCCCACTCCCTGGTCGTCCCTTGGGAAGAGGTGCCTTTCACCTCCTCCACCTTTTTCTTCTTCTCCTCTGACGCCCCATGATGGCATGAACTTTCACCTCTTCCACTGCTCTGACATCAATCCCCAGCCTAGCTCCTCGTCCGGGTGAAAAGAAAGATCTTTCTTCGGCTCCTCAGGTCATGATTTCTTCACCTTTGCATATGACTCCTCTTTTTCCCTGCATCATGGACAAATTGGGTTAGCCTTTTTGGCTTAAATGATTTTAAAACCAGGTAATACCATTCTACGGCAAATGTTACATACCTGTTGAGGGAGGAGTCGCTCTCTTTTGAGACCATCTTAGAGACATGGTTTACTTTTCTTCCTCCGAATCAAATGCCAGGACAATCAGCTCTTGGCGATTCTCGAGCTCATCTCCTTGACCCGTGACAAGGTCCATGTTACGGTCCACGCCTCCTGAGGACCGGGCCGTGGGCCTAGGCAGGCCTCAACCATCACCTGAGATCTGGACAAAGGAGGTGGAGGCGTGGATCCCGAGTTGGCCTACGTACCGGTGGTGGCATTCCGTCACGGGATAATGAAGACACTTCAGATGGTATCTCAGAAGCGTGAGTGCAACATTGCTGATCTTTGCTTTGATGACCTTTCAGAGGACGAGTGTGTCGAGTTTAATGTTGATGAAGAGGAGTAGGCTCCTTAGTTTGTTGTGCCTGACATAGTCTTGTATTTTTATTGCCTTGGTGGCGTCCTTGTTTTTTGCAAGCTTCTCTCTTTTTGCAATTTGTTGATGGCTCTATGTGTTTGCTTGTAATGCTTGTTGTTTTTTCTTCTGTGGTTGTCTCTAGCACACTCCTTCAGAGTTTGTGGTTGAGGCTTGAGCCCTTTTGGTTTCATGACCTACTACCGAAGCTAAGGGCCAACCCTTCTAGTCGGTTAGTGAGAGGTCCACCTTTCCGAGTCTCGGGATGTTGTTGAAGATTGTGGTGAAGGGCGCACGTTCGAACTTAGCCAATTGTGAGGGGCAGGCCCTGGCGACGCCACAACCTACTTTGACGGATAAGAGTGAAACCTTTGATCGGCGACAGTGAGAGGTCACTGGGACGTAGTCCTAGTGAGGCGGTGAAGTTCGGACGCTTCGAACTGCTGGCGAACGCGAGGGGGCGTGCCTTGGCGGTGCCGAGACCTACTATGGCGGATAAGAGCAAAACCTTTGATCGGCGACAGTGAAAGGTCGCTAGGGATGGGGTCCCTGAGAGATGGTGAAGCGTGGACCTTCGAACTACTGGCAAACACGAGGGGGGCAGGCCCTGGAGACGTTGTGACCTACTACGGCGGATAAGGGTAAAACCTTTGATCAGTGTCAGTGAGAGGTTGCAGGGCCGTGCAAAGAGATAGAGAATATTGGACACTTTGATCCACTAACGATTGCGTGGGGGGCAGGCCCTGGCGACGCCGCGACCTATTGTGGATAAGGGCAAAACTTTTGATCGACGGAAGTGAGAGGTCGTTGGGGCTGGGGCCCCTATGAGGATGACAAGGGGAGATTCCCGGCATAAGCTTCTACTTACTACGAAGGAGAAGGGCGAACCTTTGATTTGTAGCGGTGAGGAGTTCGCGAGGAGTTGTCCATGTCGCGGCGTCGAGGGGGCGGACCTTGACATATGCTTCAACCCACCGTTGGGGAGAAGGACGAACCTTCAATCCCCGGCGGTGAGGAGTTCGCAAGGGGTTGCTTTTATCCCGACGTTGAGGGGGCGGGCCCTGGCGTAGGCTTCAACCCATTGTCAGGGAGAAGGATAAACCTTCGATCCTTGACGGTGAGGAGTTCATGAGGGGTCATCCTATCGCGACATCGAGGGGCGGACCATGGCGCATGCTTCAACCCACCGCTGGGGAGAAGGATGAACCTTCGATCCCTGATAGTGAGGAGTTCGCGAGGGCTCGTACCCGAGGTTATTGGCAAGGAATCAACCCTTTGTTGGTGTAGATGCAGATTGTCGTGACTTTTCCCAACTCATTCCTGTGACAACAGTGTTAGGAGCAAACATAATATCCGTAGATCGAAAGAAAAATGGAGATAGTTTATGCACGAGTTTTTGCTCGCAATTTTATAATGTCTTGTAGTGATTGTTCTTAGATCAAACGAAAGCAAACATAATAACTAGATTGAGGAGACGAAACATAGTGGGGCTTTACTGCTCTATTCTTGTCTTTTAAAATGTCCTTGAAGAGAGCGGTTGTTGAAAACAAAAACTTGGTCTCTCGTGGAGTTCGGGGTCCCAAAAGAGGGGTGACCTCACACCTACTACACTCAGGAGAACGTCACGGATCAAAGACTCGGGAAACAAGGAACAGACCCTCGACTCTAGCGTGGAGGTCCTACCTCACACCCGGAAGAGCTTTGAGGTCTCCCCCTCCCTAGCCAATGCTGAGCTAGGTGCCTTGGAGAAAGAAAGCAAGGGGATTCAAGTGATGAAGAAGTCCTCTCTCCAAGGCACCCTCAAGGGTCTATTTATAGTTTTTTGGGAATGACCTGCCAATAACCAAATCCTGCTGCCCTAAAATGACCAAAATGCCCCCGGATAGGTCTGCCAACAGCCAAATCCCGTTATTCTAAATAACTAAAAACAGTCCACCAGGGGCAGCCCCTCAAGCCGGGCAAGCAGGCGACAAGGCGAGACGGCGGTCTGGTGACCTGGCGACCTGGCCTGACGAGCTGGGCGAGCTGTGTGACCTGGCCTGACGAGCCGGGAGGGCTGGGTTGACGAGTCGGGAGGGCTGGCCTGACGAGCCGGGAGGGCTGGCCTGACGAGCCGGAGGGCTGGCCTGACGAGCCGAGGGGCTGGCCTGACGAGCCGGGAGGGCTGGCCTGACGAGCCGGAGGGCTGGCCTAACGAGCCAGGGGGCTGGCCTGACGAGCCGAGAGGGCAGGCCTGACGAGCCGGGAGGGCAGGCCTGACGAGCCGGGAGGGCTGGCCTGACGAGCTGGGGGGCTGGCCTGACGAGCCGGGAGGGCTGCCTAACGAGCCGGGGGGCTGGCCTGACGAGCCGGGGGGCTGGCCTGACGAGCCGAGGGGCTGGCCTGACGAGCCGGGATGGCTGGCCTGACGAGCCGGGATGGCTGGCCTGACGAGCCGGGAGGGCTGGCCTGACGAGACGGGGGGCTGGCCTGACGAGCCGGGCGGGCTGGCCTGACGAGCCGGGCGGGATGGCCTGACGAGCCGGGCTGGCTGGCCTGACGAGCCGGGCGGGGCTGGCCTGACGAGCCGGGGGGGCTGGCCTGACGAGCCGGGGGGGCTGGCCTGACGAGCCGAGCGGGCTGGCCTGGCGAGCCGGGGGGGCTGGCCTGGCGAGCCGGCGGGTCTGGCATGGCGAGCCGGGGGGCTGGCATGGCGAGCCGGGAGGGCTGGCATGGCGAGCCGGGGGGGGCTGGCCTGGCGAGCCGGGGGGGGGGGCTGGCCTGGAGAGCCGGGGGGGGCTGGCCTGGCGAGCCGGGGGGGCTGGCCTGGCGAGCCGGGGGGCTGGCCTGGCGAGCCGGGGGGCTGGCCTGGCGAGCCGGGGGGCTGGCCTGGCGAGCCGGGGGGCTGGCCTGGCGAGCCGGGGGGCTGGCCTGGCGAGCCGGGGGGCTGGCCTGGCGAGCCGGGGGGCTGGCCTGGCGAGCCGGGGGGCTGGCTTGACGAGCCGGGAGGGCTGGCCTGACGAGCCGGGCGGGCTGGACTGACGAGCCGGGCGGGCTGGACTGACGAGCCGGGAGGGCTGGCCTGACGAGCCGGGGGGGCTGGCCTGATGAGCCGGGGGGGCTGACCTGACGATCCGGAAGGGCCCTACCCTGCGAATACGGGGTTGTACACAATCCCCGCTCTTTTCGAGGTTGGCACAAGCTCGGAAAGAAACATCCAACCTAACGTATTCGCTGAGTGGCCTTCATGGGGCCGAAGATACTCGGTCTCTCCGAGGGGTCAGCCTGCCATACCAGCTAATGGGAGCCTAGGTGATTCGACGGCCTCAGGGTGAAAACACTTAGCCTTCCGAGGGGTCAACCTATCATGCCAGCTAATGGGAGCCTGAGTGACGAGACGGCCTCAAGGGTGAAAATACTTAATCTCCCGAGGGGTCAACCTGTCATGCCATCTAATGGGAGCCTGGGTGACGAGACGACCTCAGGGTGAAAACACTTAACCTCCCGAGGGGTCAACCTGTCATGCCAGCTAATGGGAGCCTGGGTGACGAGACGGCCGCAGGGTGAAAACACTTAGCCTCTCGAGGGGTCAACCTGTCATGCCAGCTAATGAGAGCCTTGGTGACGAGACAGCCTCGGGGTGAAAACACTTAGCCTCTCGAGGGGTCAACCTGTCATGCCAGCTAATGGGAGCCTGGGTGACGAGACAGCCTCGGGGTGAAAACACTTAGCCTCCCGAGGGGTCAACCTGTCATGCCAGCTAATGGGAGCCTGAGTGACGAGACGACCTCAGGTTGAAAACACTTAACCTCTTGAGGGGTCAACCTGTCATGTCAGCTAATGGGAGCCTGGGTGACGAGACAGCCTCTGGGTGAAAACACTTAGCCTCTCAAGGGATCAACCTGTCATGCCAGCTAATGGGAGCCTGGGTGACAAGACAGCTTCGGGGTGGAAACACTTGGCCTCCCGAGGGGTCAACCTGTCATGCCAGCTAATGGGAGCCTGGGTGACGAGACAACCTCGGGGTGGAAACACTTAGCCTCCCGAGGGGTCAACCTGTCATGCCAGCTAATGGGAGCCTGGGTGACGAGACATCCTCGGGGTGGAAACACTTGGCTTCTACGAGAGATTAACCGGCCTTGTCTGCTAGTGAGAGCATGACAGCGGAATCATCATCGGAGAAGAGGAACTGGGCTTCCACAAGAGATCAACCGGCCTTGTCAGCTAGTGAGAGCCTGACAGCGGAATCATCATCGGAGCAAAGGAACTGGGATTCCACGAGAGATCAACCGGCCTTGTCAGCCAGTGAGAGCCTGACAGCGGATTCATCATCAGAGCAAAGGAACTGGGCTTCCACGAGAGATCAACCGGCCTTGTCAGCTAGTGAGAGCCTGACAGCGGAATCATCATCGGAGCAGAGGAACTGGGCTTCCACGAGAGATCAACCGGCCTTGTCAGCTAGTGAGAGCCTGACAGCGGAATCATCATCGGAGCAGAGGAACTGGGCTTCCACGAGAGATCAACCGGCCTTGTCAACTAGTGAGAGTCTGGCAACGGAATCATCATCGGAGTAATGGAACTGAGCTTCCACGAGAGATCAACCGGCCTTGTCAGCTAGTGAGAGCCTGACAGCGGAATCATCATCGAAGCAGAGGAACTGGGCTTCCACGAGAGATCAACCGGCCTTGTCAGCTAGTGAGAGTCTGACAGCGGAATCATCATCGGAGCAAAGGAACTGGGTTTCCACGAGAGATCAACCGGCCTTGTCAGCTAGTGAGAGCCTGACAGCGGAATCATCATCGGAGCAAAGGAACTGGGCTTCCACGAGAGATCAACCGGCCTTGTCAGCTAGTGAGAGCCTGACAGCGGAATCATCATCGGAGCAAAGGGAGAAATGAGCCACCCTCCGAGGCACTCTCGACCCTGCCAGCTGGTGTGAGCCTGGTATGAGGAGATCCTCTCGGGGGTTGGGAGCTGGACATGTCACCTAAGCTTTTTCAATTCCAACATCCTCCAACGGGGGAAAAAAGATGGGTTACATGACCCCCCCCCCCCCCCCGACTCTACTGGTCGAGGGATGGACTCATTACATCATAAGAAAAAGATACTAGACTCTGCCGAGACGAGGCTTCTTCAGGGGGCCTGGGCCTGATGGCCGTCGTCTGATTCCTTCCCCTCGGACACTTCCATCCTGCTCAGGCTCTCCATGATCTTCTCCATCTCCTCCGTCTTGGCCAACCAAGAAATGATGTTGACAGCCGTGACGTAGCACTACCTCGCCATCCTGGAGTTTCCCTTGATCCTGATCTGAGTCCCCTCTGAGTTGAACTTAAGACATTTGTGGAAGGATGAAGGCACACACCGGAAAACACTGATGAGGGGCCTTCCGAAAATGGCGTTGTAGCTGCTTGGAGCGTCAACAATGACGAACCTACAGTTTATTGAGGTCCCCCCTAACTTCACCTGGAGTCTGACTCCGCCTTCCACCTCCTTTCTCTCCCCTGAAAATCCAAACTGGGGTCCGTCCGAAGCCAGCACCCTCCTTGGCTCTACCTTCATCCCATCAAACGCTTTCTTGAAGATGACGTTGACGGAGCTTCCGTTGTCAATCAAGACCCGGGAGACGGTAAAGCCTTTGATGGCTGCCTGGATGACCATGACATCGCAGAATGGATCTGTTGAAACCGGAAAACCGGTCTCTATGGAGTTCACCCTTGGGGAAGGGGTGACCGCACACTTACTACACTCGAGAGAACGTCACGGACCAAAGACTTGGGAAACTAGGAACAGACCCTCGGCTCTAGCGCGGAGGTCCCACCACACACCCGGAAGGTTACAAGAACTCTTCCCCTCCCTTACCAAGGAGCTAGGCTTGGGCGCCTTGGAGAGCTCTCTCTACTCTACCAAGAAGATGCTAAGGGAGGAAGAGGCAAGAAAACTCATCCTCTCCAAAGGCACCCAAGGGGGTCTATTTATAGTTTTTCCAAGTCCTGAGGGTAAAATGACAAAAATGCCCTTACGACCAATTGGCCTTGAGCCAATGGCAAACCTCCACACCGGGGGGTAGAGAGGTAACTTCCACCCCGGGGGCACAACGGTAAAAATACGACCCAAAGGGATTTGGGGGCCGAGCCATGCTCCCCACCCCTCGGGCGAGCAGCAGGCTACAGGCCTAGCTCACCCGCAAGGGCAGGCCGCCCGGGGCGAGCAGGCCGCAGGCCTGGCTCGCCCGCAAGGGCAGGCCGCCCGGGGCGAGCTGGCCGCAGGCCTGGCTCGCCCGCAAGGGCTGGCCGCCCGGGCGAGCAGGCCGCAGGCCTGGCTCGCCCGCAAGGGCTGGCCGCCCGGGGCGAGCAGGCCGCAGGCCTGGCTCGCCCGCAAGGGCTGGCCGCCCGGGGCGAGCTGGCCGCAGGCCTGGCTCGCCCGCAAGGGCTGGCCGCCCGGGGCGAGCAGGCCGCAGGCCTGGCTCGCCCGCAAGGGCTGGCCGCCCGGGGCGAGCTGGCCGCAGGCCTGGCTCGCCCGCAAGGGCTGGCTCGCCCGCAAGGGCAGGCCGCCCGGGGCGAGCTGGCCGCAGGCCTGGCTCGCCCGCAAGGGCTGGCCGCCCGGGGCGAGCAGGCCGCAGGCCTGGCTCGCCCGCAAGGGCAGGCCGCCCGGGGCGAGTTGGCCGCAGGCCTGGCTCGCCCGCAAGGGCAGGCCGCCCGGGGGGAGCAGGCCGCAGGCCTGGCTCGCCCGCAAGGGCAGGCCGCCCGGGGCGAGCTGGCCGCAGGCCTGGCTCGCCCGCAAGGGCTGGCCGCCCGGGGCGAGCAGGCCGCAGGCCTGGCTCGCCCGCAAGGGCTGGCCGCCCGGGGCGAGCTGGCCGCAGGCCTGGCTCGCCCGCAAGGGCAGGCCGCCCGGGGCGAGCTGGCCGCAGGCCTGGCTCGCCCGCAAGGGCTGGCCGCCCAGGGCGAGCAGGCCGCAGGCCTGGCTCGCCCGCAAGGGCTGGCCGCCCGGGGCAAGCCGCAGGCCACGGGGCCTGGCTCGCCGCTCCCAAAGGCTAAAAACTGGTCCTACGCACGCCGGGGGACCCTGCTCTGCGAATACGGGGTTGTACACAATCCCCGCTCTTTTCGAGGTTGGCACAAGCTCGGAAAGAAACATCCAACCCAACGTATTCGCTGAGTGGACTTTTCTTGCGTGGTCGAGAAAATACTTAGCCTCTCTGAAAGGTCAACCTGTCACGCCAGCTGATGGGAGCCTGGGTGACGAGACAGCCTTGGGGTGAAAACACTTAGCCTCCCGAGGGGTCAACCTGTCATGCCAGCTAATAGGAGCCTGGGTGACGAGACAGCCTCGGGGTGAAAACACTTAGCCTCCCGAGGGGTCAACCTGTCATGTCAGCTAATAGGAGCCTGGATGACGAGACAGCCTCGGGGTGAAAGCACTTGGCCTCCCGAGGGGTCAACCTGTCATGCTAGCTAATAGGAGCCTGGGTGACGAGACAGCCTTGGGGTGAAAACACTTAGCCTCCCGAGGGGTCAACCTGTCATGCCAGTTAATAGGAGCCTGGATGACGAGACAGCCTCGGGGTGAAAACTCTT